>SJYX01019516.1:222630-248715 GCA_006410675.1 Oreotragus oreotragus
TCTATCAGATCTAGGCCCTTATATCTATTTCTCACTTCCACTGTATAATCATAAGGGATTTGATTTAGGTCATACCTGAATGGTCTAGCGGTTTTCCCTACTTTCTTCAATTTAAGTCTGAATTTGGAAATAAGGAGTTCATGATCTGAGCCACAGTCAGCTCCTGGTCTTGTTTTTGTTGACTGTATAGAGCTTCTCCATCTTTGGCTGCAAAGAATATAATCAATCTGATTTCGGTGTTGACCATCAGGTGATGTCCATGTGTAGAGTCTTCTCTTGTGTTGCTGGAAGAGGGTGGACTGTTTTTGTCTCGCTTCACAAGGAGGACACAGACAGAACAAGAATACTTTGGATACCTGGGCACTCAGTACAAAATATAGCCAGCTGTCTTAATGCAGGACCAGAGAACTTGAGGGAAAATTGTTGAGCTCCCCGAAAAGAAACTGGCAAATCTCTGCAACTGGGAAATTATACCCACAAGCACAAAGAAGACATATCCCCAGAAAAATGTGAGAGGCTCTGAGAATCTCTATCCAGGCCAATTGGTGAAGGTCTTGTCCTGTATGAAGCTAGTCTGTAAAGACTGGGAGAAGTGGCTGTTTTTCTAAATAACCAAGACTTGCGAGGGTAGGGGATACAGTCACAATGCATATGAAGAAGCAGCAAAGCATGACCCAGTGAAAAGAACTAAATAAATCTCCAGAAACCAATTCTAAAGAAATAGAAATGTATGAACTACCTGACAAAGAAATAAAAATAACTGTTTCAAAACTCAATGATCCTAAAGAATACAGAAAGATAACTAAGTGAAATCAGGAAAACAATGCATGAACAAAATGAGAATATCAACAGAGAGAGAGAAAATAAAAAAGAACAACACAGAAAACTTGGAGCTGAATAATACAGCTGAATCTAAAATTTTCCTAGAGAGGTTCAACAGAAGACCTGATCAAACAGAAAAAAGAGCCAAACAATTTAAATAAGAGATCATTTGAAATTACCAATTTAGAACAGAAAAATTTAAAAAATGAAGAGAAGTGAATAAGACCTAAGAAGCTCATGGGAAACCATCAAGAGGACCAATACACACATTATTGTAAAAGAGAGAATATGTTTGAAGAAATAATTTTCAAAACATTTCCAAATATAAGCAATGAAATGGACATCTTAATTCAAGAATCTCTAGAGATTCCAACTAGGACAAACCAAGAGAAGCCTACACTGAGGCACATGAGAATCAAACTATCAAAAGTCAAAAACAAAGAAAAAAAACCTTGAAGGCAACCAACTAGAGAAAAGCAACTTATCACAAAAAGGAGTTCTCATAAGGTTATTAGTAGATTTCTCAACAGAAACCTTAGAGCACAGAATCAAGTGGGATAATATATTCCAAGTGTTAAGATAAAAGAAAATAAAAAAGCTGACCAAGAATATTCCATCTGGAAAACTACCTTTCAAAAATGAAGGCAAAATTAAATGTTCCTCAGATAAATGAAAGCTGAGTGAGTTCATTGCCACCAGACTTGCCTTACAAGAAATACTAAAGAGAGTTCTTCACGTTGAAATGAAAGGACACCAGATAGAAATATGAAAACATACAAAATATAAGGTCTTTGGTAAAGGAATATAAATAGACAAGCACAGAATCTGAAATTATTGTAATGGCATTGAGTAAATCATTTTAACTTTGATGCTGAATTTAAGATAAATGCACAAAAATAACTATAGCAATAAAAGTATATTAATAGATATACTTTATGAAAAATCTAAGTTGTGTCATTAGGAACATAAAGTAGAGAAAATATAAAAATTTCTCAAAAAATTAAAAGCAGAATTATTGTATCTTCCAATAATTGCTGGAAGCTTCCCTGGTAGCTCAAATGGAAAAGAATTTGCCGGCAATGCAGGAGACCTAGGTTCAATTCTTGGGTTGGGAAGATCCTCTGGAGAAGGGAATGACAACCCACTTCAGTATTCTTGCCTGGGAAACCTCATGGACAGAGGAGCCTGAAGGGCCACAGTCCATGGGGTCACAGAGAGTTGGACATGACTGAGTGGTTGAGCACAGCTAACAATCTCACTTCTTGATATATATCCAAAAAATAAAAACAGAATCTCCTTCTCTGTCTGATTTACTTCACTCAGTTTGACAATCCCCAGGTCCATCCATGTTGCTGCAGATGGCATTATTTCATTCTTTTTAATGGCTGAGTAATATTCTATTGTATATATGTACCACATCTTTCTTCCTCTGTCAATGGACATTTAGGCTGCTGCCATGTCTTGGCTATTGTAAACAGGCTTAAAGATGAATTTATGGTTGTTTGGGGGAAAGAAGGAGGGAAGGCATAGTTGGCTTGGAATGGACATGTACATATTGCTGTATTTAAAACAGATAACCAACAAGGACCTACTGTATAGCATATGGAACTCTGCTTAATGTTATGTGGCAGCCTGGATGGGAGAGGAGTTTGGAGGAGAGTGGATACATGCAGATGCATGACTGAGTCCCTTTGCTGTTCACCTGAAACTATCACAATATTGTTAACTGGCTATACCCCAAAACAAAATAAAAAGTTAACAAAATAAAAACAGAATCCCAAAAGAGCTACTTGCCTGCCCATGTTCTTTGCAGAATTATTTATAATAATCAAGAGATTGAGTAACCTTAGTATTTATCAATAGATGAATGGATTAAAAAATGTGCTATATATAGAGAAAAATCATTCAAACTTACAGAGGAGGAATTCTTCTTATACATTACAATATGGATGAATCCTGAGGATACAATGCTAAGTAAAATAAGTTAGTGATAAAAAGACAAATACTGCATGATTGTACTTAAATGAGGTATCTATAATAGTCAAATTCAAAGCAAAAGAAAGTAGAATGTGTTTACCAAGAGCTAGGGAGGAAAAAGAGGGGTATTGCTGTTTCATGCATATAGTTTCAGTTTTACAAGATGAAAAAATGTTCTAGAAGCCTGTTGCATCACAATCTGTACTATACACAGAAAAATAGTTAAAAAAAGAAAAATAGTTAAGATGGTAAGTTTTATATTGTGTGTTACTGAAATAGAAAATTATAGAATTGGAACATTAATATAGTGTTTATGAGCACAAGCTTTGGATTCTAACTAACCTGGGCTTAATTTTGGATTTAGTCTCATAGTAGCTATATGGGCCCAGCAACTTCTCTCTCTGGCAACCTTCCTATTTGGCTAAACAGATATAATAACTATGTCTACCTTGCATAATCATCATTAGACATTTTTTAGGTAAGTGTGAAATCATAAGCTCAGTGCCATGCAATTGGTGAGCACTGAAAGTGAAAGGAAAGGGAAGTCGCTCAGTTGTGTCCGACTCTTTGCTACCCCATGGACTGTAGCCTACCAGGCTCCTCCCTCCATGGGATTCTCCAGGCATTCACTTTCTTGTATTGGAGAAGGAAATGGCAACCCATCCAGTGTTCTTGCCTGGAGAATCCCAGGGACGGGGGAGCCTGGTGGGCTGCCGTCTATGGGGTCGCACAAAGTCGGACTTCATCTATAGGTCTCTATCCAAGGTCCTGAAGTACTTTCTACATATAATCTCTTAACTTTTCCATAAACACCACAGAACTTGATCAGTCTATGCTAAAATGTATTTTGCAAAAGATTATAACCTATTTTCAAACATACTGAAAATATATGATTACATAATTCCCATTTGTGCTTTAATATTTAATTAAAAAGTCATTTCTAGGGGAGAAAAACACATTAAGTTTAGGAGAGTGAAACAATAAAAACATTTACCAGGACTCAAAGAATACTGGTAGTAAGTAGGTAAGTACCAGATTACAACTACTCACACCCTCCCAATGAATTAGCTTTTTTTTTTTTATAAAAAGGATGACATGTCATTCAGACAAATTTGAAATCAAATTAGAGTTTTCAGTGGTCTTCCTAGAAGAAAGCATTTCAGGAGTCAATCTTCCAAAAGGTACAGTATTTCTCAGTTCTGCTAATAAAACAAAATGAGGTTATGTAAACAGGTTTATCTACTCCCTTATAAAATCTCCTGATACTCCCAAAGGAAATAAAATCTGCCTTATTTCTTTGCCCACTTCCAGTGAACTTTAAAGTTGGTCTATATATATTCAAGAATCTTAAGTTCATTCTCCCTCTGGGATAGATTCAGCACATGGTCTGCTCCTAAAGCAAACATTACTTAAACTTTAAATCGAAATGAATCCTTCCATTTTATTTCTAGTTTTGTTTCCTTTGATCCTGAAAGTAATTAACTTTCAGTGGCAGCTAATTACAAGTGAAGAGAAATCAGAGTCTATATGATTGTTTGTTTGGTACAGGCCTGGCAAAGTGTTTTTTAAATTGGAAAGTCATTTTGTTCTATGTATTTCAGTACATTTTGCACTGTATTTATTATCCAGGATTCATATTATAACCATGACCTTTCATCTAATCACAGAATCTCACACAGAGAAAGAAAATAATTATTTTAACAGAGAGACATAAGACTTATAAAAGAGAAATGAGAGAGGCTGGGCGGGAGTAAATGTGAAACAAGAAAAGCCACAAATCCACTCCCTACTCTTTATCATTATAATTCCATGAAAATCTCCTCATATGAAAAGATACTTAAACTGGGAAATCCTCTTTCCCAAACTTATTTCAGACAGAAATCAGTTCTTAAAGAATGAAACAGGAATGGAAAGACAAATAAGTGAAGATAATTGAGGCCAAAGGTGTTACTCACCACTCCACATTATTACTAATAATCAGGAGCATGGAAGAATCTAAAAGTTAATGAGCTACTAGTCAAATGACCCTTACCATACTACCCACTTCTCTGAAAATGACCCTTGCAAAACTCACCTATTCTTTTTGTCATCAATTCCTTACTTTTCAATAGGTAACCAGGCCTTGTAAAATATGTACTGTCTGTTCAAAATAAATAATGTATTAATTTTCTTTTTTTTTAAGTAACTAAACACAAGGAGGGAACTTAAATGTCTCTCTACCTGAGAGTGGACTCTAACCTTCCTAGCCTTTCCAAACAAGTCCTTAACTAAAAATAATCAGCATTCCAGAAAAGAAACCCTCCACTTGCTCACCAGAGAGGAAACTCGATCTACCTGACTGCTCTTCAGTTAAGGTAAGAACCAGTGCCACAAAGAGAGTCCAGGTATTATCCAACTGTCTCTCTGTTTATAGAGAACACACCAGAAAGCAATATATCCAGACTTACTTAGTTTACACCCATGCAGAACACTACCTGTGCGTTATTTCTATGGACTTGGCTTTTTCAGGGGTCAAGGCATAAAATAACCATATTTTTACTTTCTACAAAAAATTACTGATAAAGACAATAGTATCTGTTTTCAAATAACCAACATGAACATTTTCTTTCCAAATACAGTGCAAGAAAACTGTTATTTCTTCTGAAGAACTGGTAGGTGATCTATTATTAATAAAACAAGATTTGTAATCTACTGCATATGCTTTTATTTCTGCTATTTCCAGGACTCTAAAGTTAAATACATTATCCAATCACAGTAACTAAGTTAGCCTAGGTGAACAGTATATTTACTTACTCTTCCAGATTAATTTAAAATTTCAACTACATTTTAGTAGATTTTAAAGTACAGGTTTAATCCTCCTACTTTGGGAGGAAATTGACCTTGAATACTCATAAATGACTTTAGAACTTAGAGAACATAAATATTTTCTATCTTGGAACATTAAAGATACACTCATTGATACACAACTCTACTTCTACTTTTAAGAAATGTGTTAAGCTGTAGATAATTAACTTCACACATGATAAAGAGATTCAAAGTTTTATACACATGACAAGGGATTAAAATGTCTCACTAAGGAGGTGACAAAGATCACACATTATAAGCCCTTATGTCTGCTACTCCATTATAGAGTTTATAAAGTTTGCTACCTTGAAAATATGGTTGATTGACCCCTAAGAGGTTAAATGGAGTAGTGTTCATGGGCTAGTAAGCATCCATTCATACTGCTGGGAAATTAAGCACAAGTATTTGTCATTGTTAGGGCATTGCTAGTATTATCATCACACACAAGGTTTGTACATTCTTTCATTTTAAGAAACTATCAGAAACTGTTGCATACCAAGTCTTTAAACAGTTTCTCCCTCTTAAATCTTTGCTGTCCACACCCATTTCCACTCAGTCCTCTTCTATTTCTAACCTTCCGTAAGCATCTTGAGAAATCAATCTAGACATCATGGAAGGGGTGTTCTGAGGACTATACTATTGCGGATATTTATAGAAAGCTCTGCTAATGAGCCATCTTCCTCTGATCTGCTGTAGACCCCTCTTGAAACAACCTATTAAAAAACAAGAAACTGTTGACCAGGTCACACTTATCTTTTCCAGTGAAGTTTAGTGGTGGTTTCTAGAAGAGTACCATTTTTCTCCACAAGAGAAGTCTGAAAGTAACTTCACTCTTTAATGTGTTATGAATACATCATGCATGAATTTTAGCTTTTACAAAAATTTCCTATAATTAATTCTATGTGTTTTGAGATCTAAGTATTCCATTCTCAAAATTGCAGGAAAAATATACCTCTAAAATGTGATAATATTAATACATTTTGAAAAGTTTAAACACATTTTTAATCTTTATACAACAAATAGAACTGAGTTTTAAAGCATTCCCTCATATGAAAGCTCATCTAAGTGAAAGCTCACCTAGAAATGCAATTTCCCTCAGTAAGAAGAGTTCTTGTTCAAGAGGGTTTGCATTAAAGATAATGTAGGTACCTACTGTTTTTTTTTTTCCTGTTTTTATTGTTGTTTGTTTTGCATAATGATATAACCTTTGATAGAATGGGACAGATTGGTTTTTCTCTCGAATAAATGTCTTGCCATGTTCTTATGCATGGTGAAACACATATACTTTATATGTAGACCATCTGTATCCATATGGAGTGAAGCCTAATTTCATACTGCTGTCTCCAATTCAGATCATTATTACATAGGTTATTATAGTCTCCTCTTCCTCATTCTCCCATCCACTTCAGTAAGGTTATTTCTTACACTTATGATATATTCATATTATTTTGTCACATTCGGCATTTCAACATGGGATTTCCGAACTTCTTAAATGATGTTATTAAAGTTCACTTTTTGCACTGTAAAAATTTTATAGGTTTAGACCAATGTTTAATGTCTTCTAGTCACCATTCCAGTATCATATAAAATAACAGATATATGCATTTTCCTCTTTAGCCTGCTAATGTGGTGGATTATATTGTTTGATTGTATTATTAACCATGTATAAGATAGTCCTCCAACACCATGGTTTTAGCTTTCAGACTCTAGAAAATTAACGTAGAATTCAAGCCTGTCTCTCAGCAAATTTTGTTACTTTCTAAAACATATTATAAGCATTTTGAGACTCCTACCAGTTCTTGTAAATGAAACTGGAAACTGAATAGAAAGTGGCCAATGGGCAAATGATCCCTTGAAACCAGAGAATGATGTATAACTGTGACCAATGTTTTACATGTTTTAAAAGGCAGAAGACAAGCATCTAATATGCTTTAAATCTCTGATATTTCTTAGCTGCTTTTAATTTTATCAGCTATATAGCTATTTTATGTTACTTTATTCTCCTCATATTTTAAGTTATCTTTTTCAAAAAGAGTGGTTGCTGACTTTCATGATTTGACTATGTTATATTTTATGGTTATAAACACACACATTTTATTATTCATTTTTTTCAGATTTTCTCATATTTTACCCTCGATTTATGTATGAAAATATATCTCCCAAAACACTCATTCACTTACTCATTCTTTCTTTCTTACTTTAGTAACTAATTAAGAATACAGAATCTCTATTATGTGCAAAACTTGGTTTAGGGTGCTTTGGGGAATGGAAAGATGAAGAGTTTTCAAGCAGAATCTTTATTACTGACATAGTTTAATAATCCTACATCTAATGAGAAATTATAAAACATGTATTTTTGCCTTACAAGTTATCTTTCTTTTCAAAAATATATTGTGTAGCACCATAAATGGAGACAATATTAAGGCAGTAAATCAGTTTTAACCTTATTAACCTAACATTTATGTTATTATTCTTAGTACAAGTTTTACAAAGGAAAAACAAAGACTAAACAAAAATTGAATAGTCAAGATATAAAGAAGCAAATACTCTTTCAGAAAAATCCCTGATTATTTAGGGCTTTCATTGAACTGTGTAGCCTGGGTTCATCTAAGTTAATGATATTCAAAGATGATATAAAATGCTTAATTTCATTTAATAAGACAATGAAAATCCAGAGACTGCTCTCTAATAAGGTGTATCATATTTTCAGGTATTTGTTCATAGCTTAATTCTCTAAGGAGTGGTAGTTTATATTTTCAAAGAACCTCCTCTCACTTATTATTATTATTATTGTTTTATCTGACGGCAACCTGAACATTGCGGAATTAAAATCTAGACTTCAAGATTTTGGATTTTCACAAAAACAAGGGGTATCAGTCACATTATGTAGTCTTCATAAAACCCCAAATAAATTTTAAATATTAAATTTTCCTTTACTTTGAAAGAACAATTTTTATCTACCTATAGTTTCTAGATGCAAAGTGTTAATATACATAGGGAGAAAAAAGTGATAGCTATTTAAAGATGTAAAGTGGAAAATTTGTCAGTTAATAAGTGCTATGTGTTCAGAAGAAAGCTCTTCTTTTAAGTTACTTTCATATGTGAAATAAACTAACTTTTGAGGCTCTGTCTCCATGTACAACGTTCTTATATGTAATGACTTTATCTTTAAAACAAGGATAACATCAGAAGTACCACACCGTCTCAACAGTTTTCTTTCATTATAATGAAAATATTAAACATACAAAGAAGGGAAGAAGAGAGAAGTAAACATGATTAAAGTAAGATGCTTTTACCCAGCATTTCTCATCATGGATGTTAAGCTTGAGTATTTTGGAACAAATACAAGAACTACTAGAAGTTGCTATGGCCCCATCTCTTCACCCCAGGTACCCTTCTTCCTGGTCATGCTGATGGCCAATGACGGGGCAGAATTAGTCAAGTTCCTTATATCATTCCAAAGAGGGGAAAGATCATCTTTTCAAAGGAAAAATACAGTTAGCAATAAATAAGATGAGGCAGGTATTTATTAATTTGTTTCTTAGCATCTGTTCATGTTAGTGCAAGTACTAGAAGCTGAGGAATTCAGTTCTTTTTTCAGTTTGGCCCTGAGTTTGGGTAGGCTTTGCCTACCCACCCATCCCCCTGCCCAGTACCAGGGAAAAAGCACATAATTCAAACCTAAGCCATTTCACTGCATGCTCCCTAGAAATAAGTTTATGACAAAATCACAGACCATAAGACCCAGTGGATCTCTGGCTGGGCCTACCATCAGAGAGATTCTCTGTTTTCTCCGTGGCAAAATCACAGACCATAAGACCCAGTGGATCTCTGGCTGGGCCTACCATCAGAGAGATTCTCTGTTTTCTCAGTGGGATTTGAAACAGTTTATAGAAACTAAGAGATCAACATTTGAGAGTCTAAGACAAAGTAACTAGATTCTTTGAGCACTTGTTGAAAGCTGTGCTGGAAGACATATTTATCTCTAGATTTTTTTTTTTTTAATTTACATGACCTCACTAATTTCCTTTTTTGCTAAACTAGTTTGTATTGAATATTCTATTACTTGCAACAGAAAAAGTCCTAAAGTATGCTGAAAGAAAATTATATAAGGGAGAGATGATTTTATGGTGTGTGTAAGCAAAACAATCATGTAAGAATTCAGGAGACCTAAGTAATAGAGACTCCAGTACTTTGGCCACCTCATGCGAAGAGCTGACTCATTGGAAAAGACTCTGATGCTGGGAGGGACTGGGGGCAGGAGGAGAAGGGGACGACAGAGGATGAGATGGCTGGATGGTGTCACTGACTTGATGGATTTGAGTCTGAGTGAACTCCGGGAGTTGGTGATGAACAGGGAGGCCTGGCGTGCTGCGATTCATGGGGTTGCAAAGAGTCGGACACGACTGAGCAACTGAACTGAACTGAAGTAATAGAGCATGTACTCCGTACTCTATTTTGGATTTCCAATTTGAAGTTACTAAAGATTTGCATGCAGAGGAGTCAATACACTGCTGATTTTTTTTATTTAGTTATGAGAAGCAATCATTACACAATATATATGGCTTGATAACATAGTAACATATAACATAAAACTATGTCTTAGTATTTAAACATTAAGATTTCTCTTTTCATTTTTCCCCTCTCTTTTAAAGAGAATTCTCGCTAA
Source organism: Oreotragus oreotragus (assembly GCA_006410675.1). Classification (NCBI taxonomy): domain Eukaryota; kingdom Metazoa; phylum Chordata; class Mammalia; order Artiodactyla; family Bovidae; genus Oreotragus; species Oreotragus oreotragus. Next base: position 232,943 of record SJYX01019516.1, read on the forward strand.
AAACTTAGGAATGGAAACTCTTCTACTTCTTATGGTCTCAACTAATCCTCCTTCCATGTGCTCATTATTTTGTGTGATACCATCAAATAAATGTCCAACCTCATGAGAAAAGGCTTTGAAATAGTCTTCTGGAACAGCACAGAACATGATTCTCATATAATTATGTACAACACAGCAGTAAAACCAAGGATACAAAATAAAATAGCTGACAACACCAAGAATTCATCATTTCAGCTTGTTATACACACTCTCATGTTAAGGAAGATGAATCAAAATTTTTGCAACTTGCGTCATCTCTGAATATGAAGGACTGCAATATACAAAGCTAAATTTGAGCTTCCTTTAATGGACCATGAAGCTAATTCTAGCAGATGAAGACCGCAGTGCCAATATTCTTCATTCTGAAGCGCTAAACCAAAGAACTAGGTTTTGTAATTTTTTTTTCTCATTTTCACTGTCACTTTTCACATTTCCTTTAGTAGCTTTGTCATGGATTTTAAAAATTAATTAATTTATTTAACTGGAGGCTAATTACTTTATAATATTGTAGTGGTTTTTAGTGAAGTGAAGTCGTTCAGTCGTGTCCGGCTCTTTGCGGCCCCATAGACTGTAGCCTACCAGGCTCCTCTGTCCATGGGATTTTCCAGGCAATAGTACTGGAGTGGATTGCCATTTCCTTCTCCAGGGGATCTTCCCAACCTAGGGCTCGAACCCAGGTCTCCTGCATTATAGACAGACACTTTTTGCCATACATTAATATGAATCAGCCATGGGTGTACATGTGGCCCCATCCTCAACACCCCTCCCATCTCCCTCCCCATCCCATCCCTCAGCATGGTCCCAGTATACCAGCTTTGAGCGCCCTGTCTCATGCATTGAACTTGGACTGGCTATCTAAATAGACAGACACTTTTTGCCATACATTAATATGAATCAGCCATGGGTGTACATGTGGCCCCATCCTCAACACCCCTCCCATCTCCCTCCCCATCCCATCCCTCAGCATGGTCCCAGTATACCAGCTTTGAGCGCCCTGTCTCATGCATTGAACTTGGACTGGCTATCTATTTCACATATGGTAATATACATGTTTCAATGCTATTCTTACAGATCATCACACCCTCATCTTCTCCCACAAAGTCCAAAAGTCTGTTCTTTATACCTGTGTCTCTTATGCTGTCTTGCATATAGGATCATTGTTGCCATCTTTCTAAATTCCATATATATGCGTTAATACACTGTATTGGTGTTTTTTTTTTTCTGACTTAGTTCACTCTGTATAATAGGCCCCAGTTTCATCCACCTCATTAGAACTGATTCAAATGAGTTCTTTTTAATAGCTGAGAAATATTCCATTGCATATATGTACCACAGCTTTCTTATCCATTTGTCTGCCAACAGACATCTAGGTTGCCTCCATGTCCTAGCTATTATAAACAGTGCTGTGACAAACATTGGGGTACACATGTCTCTTTCAGTTCTGGTACCCTTGGTGTGTATGCCCAGCAGTGGGATTGCTGGGTCGTATGTCGTGGATGTTTTAAGAAAAGGTTTTATTATCCAGCATCACTGCAAAAATATTTACCTGCTGGGTCCTAAAACCTGATACTCAAAAAACCTGATACTCCTTTAACTCTCCAAACTGATCATGGATGATCTGTAATCTCTGACCATCTATGAGAAGCTGAACAACCTCCTTTTAATATACAACATACTAGCAGAGTCAATTTTCTTAGAACAACATTCCAAAAATCCAAAGTAGCAAGGATCCATCAAACTATCAAACTGCCACACTACTCATGACAAATCATTTCTTTAAAGGATAACACCTAAGAAATGAGCTGATACCAAATGCAACTCAAGAAACAAAAAATAATTTCATTGCATTCTGTAATAAAACCACATTACAGGAAAGACATACTTACCATTTTCCTAAAGGACATTCTGGGAAGATTTAGAAAGCATTCGCACTTACCTGGAAAAAATTTAAAAAAAAAGAAAAGATTAAAACAATAAATAAGGATAATCATGAAGACATATTTTTTAAATACATTCTAAGATACAAAAATTGAGCCCATGCCATCTACATAAGAGTAAGTCAGTAAAGGAGAGGGGGGGAAATGCATTTATTTTCATTGTTATTGCCTTTATCTAATGCAAGAAGGAAATGTACATTGATGAGGTGCTTATTTTATGTCATATGTATAATAGAGTCTTTTATATTATCACAATCCTCAATGAAATTGAAAATAGAGCCATTTCACTCTAAGAAGGAGATGTAATTCACAGAAATGAACGCAGACACTAAGTATCTTCAATGGACTCAAGAAAAGAAACTGACAGCAGCTGTATCTTTTAGTTCCTCCTACTCCCAGTCCAGGGTATATATCCAGAAAAGACAACTTAATTCAAAAAGATACATGCACCCCAATGGTCAAAGGAGCACTATTTACAATAGCCAAGACAAGAAACAACCCAAGTGCCAGTCAACAGATGACTGGGTTAAGAAGATGCGAGTAAAATGGAATACTATGTTTGTGTTAGTTGCTCAGCTGTGTCTGACTCTTTGCAACCCTGTGGACTGCAGCCCACCAGGCTCCCCTGTCCATGGAATTCTCCAGGGAAGAACACCAGAGTGGGTTTCCATCCCCTTCCCCAGGGGATCTTCCCAACCCAGGGACTGAACTTGAGGCTTCTGCACTGTGGGCAGATTCTTTACCATCTGAGCCACAGGGAAAGCCCAAAATGGAACATTACTCAGCCATAAAAAAGAGTGAAAAATTGCCACTTGCAGCGACATGGATGGACCTAGAGTTCATCATACTAAGTGAAATGTGACAGAGAAAAACAAATATCATATGACATCACTTATGTGTGGAATCTAAACAATAATACAAATGAATCTAGACACAAAGCAGAACAGACTTACAAATGTAGAAAACGAACTTATGGTTACCTAAGGAGAGGTGGGGAAATGATGGTTTGGATTATGAGATTAGCAGATACAAACAGTATATATAAGATAGATAAGAAACAAGGATTTACTGTATAACATAGGGAACTATATTCAATAATTAACAATAACCTAGGATGGAAAATAATCTGCAAATCTATGTAGATATATACACATACACACACACACATGCACACACGTGCACACACACACACACACACACACATATATATATACATATATATATATATACAATTGAAGCACTTTGCTGTATACCTGAAGTTAACACATAATTCTAAATCAACCACACTTCAATTTTTGAAAAAGAAGAAGGGAAACCTAAACAGACTCTGGTTCCTTACAGAATTTTCTAGGTTCAAATGAACTGGTCTATTCACAGCTCTCTGAAAGCCTTATTAGGTTTCAAAACTGTCATACTTTTCCATTTTGTTTGATATTAAAATAATCAATATTAATTTTAATATTTAATTAAAATTAAAATAATCTTTGCCCCTCTATAAATTTTCATAGAGAACACTAAACAGGTTTAGTAAGACACCAAGTTTTGTAATGTTAATTGGTTTATTTTAATGTTACCTTTTAGTCCCTGAGAAATCTAAAAAAGAAAACTGCATAAATCTTAAAAATTCAGGTATACTGGCCATTAGCCATAAATACTATCAAAAGCTTTTAAAACTCTGCCAATACACAGATACAGTGAAAGAAATCAGCTCCTTGCATACTGGAATTAGTCATTTTAGGAGTTCTTATGTCATCTGTAAATCAAATCCCTGTGCTATGCTACCATTAAAATAGGCTAGAAAGCATATGCCTACCTAACTGCAGACAGGATAACCTATTTCCTCAAAATAGAGAGGAGACAAAGAACAAGAACTGAGTTTTATCTCTAAAGACATGATATGATGCAAGTCTAATTTATAGAATTGTTACTACTAAAAGCTATGTGGAATTTCCTAGTCAATGAGACAGTGTTGCTGACTTGGTCTAATATTTCTACAGTGAGACTGAGCAGACTAGCAAAAATTTATGCAGATATTTAATTTCTATACTCTCTTTCATTTCCTCTTACTAGAGGCTTACCTAAACCTTAAGTTCCTCTTCTACTGGGCAAAGAAATAACAGATGAATCATGAGGCAGGCAGAATAATTACAGTCTACTTTTGCCTCATTTCTTTCAATTGGTATAAGTTTCTAGGCACTGAGGACTCATACACATGCTCACTCCTCACACTATTTCGTATTTATTAATAATATAGTAACTGTTGTTGTTTAGTTGCCTAGTTGTATACGACTCCCTGTGACTCCACAATCTGGAGAACACCAGGCTTCCCTGTCCATCACCACCTCTTGGAGCTTGCTCAAACTCATGTTCAGTGAGTCAGTGATGCCATTCAACCATCTCATCTTCTGTCATCCCCTTCTCCTCCTGCCTTCAATCTTTCCCAGCATCAGGGTCTTTTCCAATGAGTCAGTTCTTTGCATCAGGTGGCCAAAGTATTGGAGCTTCAGCTTCAGCGTTAGACCTTAAATAATCAGGATTGATTTCCTTTAGGACTGCCTGGTTCGATATCCTTGTAGTCCAAGGGACTTTCAAGAGTCTTTTCCAACACCACAGTTAAAAGGCATCAATTCTTCAGCATTAAGCCTTCTTTATGGTCCAAATCTCACATTCATATATGACTACTGGAAAAAACATAGCTTTGACTACATGGACTTTTGTCAGAAAAGTAATGTCTCTGCTTTTTGACATCCTCTCTAGGTATGTCACAGCTTTCTTTCCAAGGAGCAAACGTCTTTTAATTTCATGGCTAAAGTCACCATCTGCAGTGATTTGGGAGCCCAAGAAAATAAAGTCTGTCACTATTTTCATTTTTTCCCCATCTATTTCCCATGAAGTGATGGGCCTGGATGCCATGATCTTGGTTTTTTGAATGTTGAGTTTTAAGCCAACTTTTTCATTCTCCTCTTTCACTTTCATCAAGAGGCTCTTTGGTACCTTTTTGCTTTCTGCCACAAGGGTGGTGTCATCTGCATATCTGAGGTTACTGATATTCTCCTGGCAATCTTGATTCTAGCTTGTGCTTCATCCAACCTGGCATTTCCCATGATGTACTCTGCATATAAGTTAAATAAGCAGGGTGACAATACACAGCCTTGACGTACTCCTTTCCCAATTTTGAACCAGTCCACTGCTCCATATCCAGTTTTAACTGTTGCTTCTTGACCTGCATATAGGGTTTGCAGGAAGCAGGTAAGGTGGTCTGGTATTCCCATCTCTTGAATAATTGTCCACACTTTCAGTGATCCACACAGTCAAAGGCTTTGGCATAGTCAATGAAGCAGAAATAGATGTGTTTTTGTTTGTTTGTTTGTTTTCTGGAATTCTCTTGCCTTTTTTATGATCCAACAGATGCTGGCCATTTGATCTCTAGTTCCTCTGCCTTTTCTAAATCCATCTTGCATGTCTGGAAGTTCTCAGTTCATATATCGCTGAAGCCTGGCTTGGAGAATTTTGAGCGTTACTCTGCTAGCATGTGAGATGAGTGTAATTGTGTGTAGTTTGAGCATTCTTTGGCATTGCTCTTCTTTGGGATTGGAATGAAAACTGACCTTTTCCAGTCCTGTGGCCACTGCTAAGTTTTCCAAATTTGCTGACATATTGAGTGCAGCACTTTCACATCATCATCTTTCAGGATTTGAAATAGCTCAACTGAAATTCCATCACCTCCACTAGCTTTGTTCATAGGGATGCTTCCTAAGGACCACTTGACTTCACACTCCAGAACGTCTGCCTCTAGGTGAGTGATCACACCATCGTGGTTATCTGTTCATTAAGAGCTTTTCTGTATAGTTCTGTGGATTCTTGTCACTTCTTAATATCTTCTGCTTCTGTTAGGTCCATACCATTTCTCTCCTTTATTGTGCCCATCTTTGCATAAAATATTACCTTGGTATCTCTAATTTTATTGAAGAGATCTCTAGCGTTTCCCATTCTATTGTTTTCCTTTATTTCTTTTCACTGTTCACTTAAGAAGGCTTTCTTATCTCTCCTTGCTGTTCTTTGGCACTCTGTATTCAGATGGGTATAACTTTTCTTTTCTCCTTTGTCTTTTGAACCTTGGTATCTCTAATTTTATTGAAGAGATCTCTAGCCTTTCCCATTCTATTGTTTTCCTTTATTTCTTTTCACTGTTCACTTAAGAAGGCTTTCTTATCTCTCCTTGCTGTTCTTTGGCACTCTGTATTCAGATGGGTATAACTTTTCTTTTCTCCTTTGTCTTTTGATTCTCTTCTTTTTTCAACTATTTGTAAAGACTCTTCAGACAGCCATTTTGCCTTTTTTTCATTTCTTTTTCTTGGGGAAGGTTTTGATCACTGCCTCCCACACAATGTCATGAACCTCCATCCATAGTAAGTGTACCAAAGAGCAAACGCATCTTTTGTATTTTTCCCCTCCCAAAGGGCCTCTTTACCTGAACTGAGGTTGAATGAGTTTTACAATAGGACCTAAAACATTATTTTTTCAATCCTAGGAAAGGTATGTGTTTGCACGTGTGCTCAGTTGCTAAGGCATGTGCTGCTGCTGCTGCTGCTGCTAAGTCACTTCAGTCGTGTCCGACTCTGTGTGACCCCATAGACGGCAGCCCACCAGGTTCCCCCGTCCCTGGGATTCTCCAGGCAAGAATACTGGAGTGGGTTGCCATTTCCTTCTCCAATGCATGAAAGAGAAAAGTGAAAGTGAAGTCGCTCAGTCTGTCTGACTGTTAGCGACCCCATGGACTGCAGCCCACCAGGCTACTCCGTCCACTGGACTTTCCAGGCAAGAGTACTGGGGTGGGGTGCCACTGCTTTGTGATCTCTTAGACTGTAGCCCACTAGGATCCTCTGTCCATGGGATTATACAACTGATTTGTAACTGAAGTTAGTTTAAAACTTAACTATATATATAACTAATTTATAATTTAAAACATAGCAAAATGCATTGTGTAAATGAATATGTGGCAGAGCTAGGGTATCATCTAGGACTATGGATGTTTAATCTTCTAATAGCTGAACACACATGTGCACAGTACTTTTTGGTCCTGTGTATTTTTTATTATGTTAATTTTCAGCAATGTTTTGTAAATGTTTCACCATAATTTTTTTGATCCACTACATATATTTAACTAATATTCTTTGTTTTAGGACAACGTAAGCCATTTGACTTTCTCTATAGCAAGTAAGTCTGTAGGGCACGCCCTTCAAATATTCTTTCTGTGGACTGACTACAGAAGTCTCTATCATTTAATTCAACAGTCCTTATACAATGGCAGAAATGGGAACAATTACCTCAGGTTAGTGACAGGGAGGCTCACCATACAAGAACTATTCCTATAATTTTCTCTCCATGAGACTGTTAACCAGCTATACCACTCTTTTTCACTCTTTTTTAAAATATTGAAAGCCATTGTATTATTGACAATGTCATGCAGTTTTTCTGTGTGTTAGCAAGGTCTTCACCTGCTGAGAAATGGCCAGATCATAAGCAGAAATCTAACTCAGAACCATAGGTAGCTACTACCTTTGAGTTAATAGAAATAAATTACTTTATTTAGTTGTGTGTTTATATAAGCCTGACAGTTATTTGAATGTCATTTCAACCGTGGAGGGAAAACTACATGTTTGTGTATGTATACATACACATATATGTGTGTGTGTGTGTGTATATATATATATATATATATGAGGATAATTCTGCCCTTTTCTATTATTTAAAAAGCATGCATCGTCAAAAGTCTATTTCTGTGCAATCAGAGTAAATAGTCATTTCAGGCCAGGGCTTCCCTGGTGGCTCAGATGGTCAAGTGTCTGCCTGCAATGCAGAAGACTTGGGTTTGATCCCTGGGTCAGAAAGGTCCTCTGGAGAAGGAAATGGCAACCTACTCCGGTACTCTTGCCTGGAAAATTCCATGGACGGAGGAGCCTGGTAGGCTACAGTCCATGGGGTCACGAAGAGTGGGACATGACTGAGCAACTTCACTTTCACTTCAGGCCAGGAGGGGAAGGTTTATTTTCAAGCCTAGGTTAAGACATTTGCTAATAATAACTAGAGAAATGGATACTTTTTTCCAGATAACAATTTTATAGTGGAAAATTTATCTTATTGGCTATTGCTGTCTTGAATATATTAGGGCTGAAAATTCACTATTTTGGTACATCACAGTGCATAACATACTAATCATCATAAATGACCAATTGTTTAAGTGTGGGCACTTTAATTGCTCATTAACTCCCTACTTAGTTGGCATAAGCCAACGTTACTGTTATTTAAAAAACAAACAAACAAAAAACTACATGGGTCCCTGGGGGTTATCTGGGCTTGCCCTAGGGAGTTAATTAGGCAGAGAGCTTGAGTTATTGCTGATCTTTTGACTTTCTTAGGCACCAGTCAAGCGCCCATCTGATGCTCTGTGCTCTCATGAAGTACTCCTGGGACAGATGGAAGAATCTAAGTAGCTCATAGAATGCACCACTTGAGGGCCATCATATCTGTTTTCATGACACTAACAGTTTGTCAGCCACTTCGTAAAGTAAAGCCTCTTCTCTGTGGATTTCAAGGTCTAGCTCTGTCATGATCTATGACCTTAAACGCATCCATCTCTCCTCCGTGTCTGATCTAGGCCCTTCATCCCACATAGGTTGACTGACACACTTACGTAAAAATCCCTTTCCTGCAGCCCCTCTTCTGTCTACTTCTGCTTCCTCTTAGCCTATCTGAATCCCTTTGACTCTTGAGTTCAGCTCTTCTCTGAAGATACACTTTGGCAAGTTCCCAATGCATGTCAGTTCCTGCCCCTTTCATCCCCACCCTCTACTCCACTGCCTCACCTCATCTTCTGTAACTTCCTGTCACATCCTCTCCTCTGTTCCAGATTCGCAGAACCACCTGAAGTCCCCCAAGTATATTTTCTTTTTTTACATATCTTTATTTTCAGTCATACCTTTTTGGTATCCCCTAAAAGCCAGGTTTTCCAATTTTTCAAGGTTAATTTGTACATTTGTTCTCTCTTCTCTCTTAGACTTTGACATCCCAATTTTAACCTTCTAATAATTGATAATAAATGCTAATAACTAGTATTTCAGATTCCCAGAACATTGCCTAATAGAGAACATTGCATAATAGAGAGCATTCAATAAATGTAGAGAAAATTAAGTAAGACTCAAACTCCCAAAGGTTTTGAGTTCCTTAAAAGTAGGAGATACATTTTATTCATCTTTCAATCTTTAATGTGCAATCCAGTGTTTGGCTTAGAGTTGGCATAAGATGTATGTATTATTAGAAGGAAGGAAAGGAATGGTAATTGTGCCTAATGGACCCTCATTTTTGGTATACTTCAATATATAACTAGAACTTCTAAATGCTATTGTTTTTGGAGATTATGTCCATGATTATTTACTTTTTTACTAAATGTGCTGATGGCAAATTTGGTCAGTAAGCACCAACTATCAAAAAAAAAAAAAAGGCAAAGTTGGAATATCTCATAGATTTCTAAAGATTTTTAGAATGGATGAAGTTTTTTTTTTCCTTTTCTTAATGATTAAGACATAAATAAAATTGTCCTGTTTGTCTCTGGATCTCACACTCTTTCTACATTTATGATTGATTAACTATAAAAATATGCTGGTTCCCTTCAGTTTCATTCCTTATCTTCTTTGCTCAGATAATTGAGAGTATAATATTTTGAATATCTATACTCTAAACTCTGTGTAACTACTAGCTTCTTCATTTGGCATCATACAATGCCATACAAAAAACCACAATAATTTATTTTGATTTTTGACCGAGTGCTTTCAAGTAAATTTCAATTTAAAAATTGATACTATATCCTTATACTTTTCTATTCATTCTATTAATTTTTAAGAGTTTGNATACTCTAAACTCTGTGTAACTACCAGCTTCTTCATTTGGCATCATACAATGCCATACAAAAAACCACAATAATTTATTTTGATTTTTGACCGAGTGCTTTCAAGTAAATTTCAATTTAAAAATTGATACTATATCCTTATACTTTTCTATTCATTCTATTAATTTTTAAGAGTTTGATATTAAAACTCAACCAAAAATCTTAATTTATCTACTTAAAAATAATTGTAATATATAGTGGAACTATATGTAACTTTGTTCTGTATTTTCTAAGTCTCCTGTAAATGTGTTATCATACTTCATAATTTAAAAAATAAAAAAGGATGAAAAATATAAAAATTGACCCTGAAATCAAAAATAAGAAAGCAACTGCTTAAGGAAAAACTTCAAAAGAAGAGGACAATGTTTTATTATATCTTGATTATAATAACATTCAAATGCCATTTTTGCTTTTAGTTAGGTTTGGGCAAGACAGTCCTTATCCCTCTGTCCTACCTTCACTTCCTTCCTCTCTCTCACCTTCCTCCCCTTCCTCTAAGTCTATTCTTCAAAGTATTAAACAACAGGTGTACATAATGTTTCAGTATTCATAGGATGAATCATCTGTAACTTAGATCTCATACATTTTTGGTCTTTTCAACTCCAGTGACTTTTACCTCCTTTAAAACTGAGTGACATGCAATACCTCCCACAGTGTGCTTTGTCATTCTGAAGAATGGGTCTGCCTCCAAGATGTACCTCCAAGGGTCTACCTCTTAATGTTGTGGTTCTCTCTTTCCCACCTTTTCACCCCCTTCTCCTGCTCTTTGCCATCTCTTGAATCCACTCTCTGCCCTCATTGTGAGCCTGATGCTGCCAAACGCTGACAAGCTTCAGCTGCTCATTAGCCCTTGTCTGACTTTGCTTTCTGACAAACCCAACTTATGCCAGGCATGGGTCAGTCTTTTCAAAAGTGTTGTCAAAATGAAGATTAACATTCTTCATGTTATTCTTCCAAGCATGTTCCATGGGGAAAATTTTTTTCTCAAAATATTAATAGGTGTTTTGAAGGGAAAATTAAGTTCTCAATAAGTTTCAGCTAAGTAATATTTTTTTGTTTCCGTACTAGTCGTTCTAGTGTGTATTCACCCACCAGAGGTTCCATCTAAATCACTTGGAGCAAAGAAGCTAAATGAATGTAATCTAATGCATATTTTCCAAGTTTCATAGCTCTGGTGTCCTCTTTTACCAGTTAACACCCTAGGTAATTTATGTTGTGTAGGGAACAGCTTGGGAAATTATTATAAAGTGGAAAAAATACTAAATTTTAATTTAGAAAATCCAGATGATAATCATGATGATGATGATGATGGTATTAGTAGTAGATAACATGAAATATGCCAAGTACTGCTGTAAGTGATTTACATGTATTAACACATTTAATCTTTATAAAGTAACTTAAATAACTGACACTATTAGCTCCATTCTACAAATATAGAAACTAAGATTTTGAGAGATTAAGGAATTTGCCTCAATTTACCTAATGAAACTGGAATTCAAATTCAGGCAATTCTGTTCAATACAGTTGCTGTTGTGTCTGACTCTTTTTGACCCAATGGACTGCAGAATCCCAGGCTTCCCTGTCCATCACAAGCTCCTGGAGCTTGCTCACATTTGCTCATGGCAGTCGAGTCGGTGATGCCATCCAATCATCTCATCCTCTGTCATTCCCTTCTCCTCCTGCCTTCAATCTTTCCCAGCATCAGGGTCTTTTCCAATGAGTCAGTTCTTCACATCAGGTAGCCAAACCATTGGAGTTTCAGCTTCAGCATCAGTCCTTCCAATGAATATTCAGGACTGATTTCCTTTAGGATTGACTGCTTTGATCTCCTTGCTGTCCAAGGGACTCTCAAGAGTCTTCTCCAACACCACCAAAGGCATCAATGTTTTGGCGCTCAGCTTTCTTTATGGTCCAACTCTCACATCCATACATGACTAATGGAAAAAGCATAGCTTTGACTAGATGGACCTTTGTCAGCAAAGTAATGTCTCTGCATCTTAATGTGCTGTCTAGGTTTGTCATAGCTTTTCTTTCAAGGAGCAAGTATCTTTTAATTTCATAGCTACAGTCATCATCTGCAGTGGTTTTGAAGCCCAAGAAAATAATCAGGCAATTAGGCTTCATAATCTAAGATTTTATGCTATTCTGCTTCTGTTAGCTAACAACTGTGTAACTTGAGGTGAATTACTTTGCCTCTCTAGATCTCTTCTTATTGCTCAGATAGGATTAATGTTTCTGATGTGGTTGCTATAAGAAAATAAGCATTTAACAGAGCCTAGGGAAGTATATCGGGGAAGGCAATGGCACCCCACCTCAGTACTCTTGCCTGGAAAATCCAATGGATGGAGTCGCCTGGTGGGCTGCAGTCCATGGGGTCGCTAACAGTCAGACAGACTGAGTGACTTCACTTTCACTTTTCTCCTTCATGCATTGGAGAAGGAAATGGCAACCCACTCCAGTATTCTTGCCTGGAGAATCCCAGGGATGGGGGAGCCTGGTGGGCTGCCGTCTATGGGGTCACACAGAGTCGGACACGACTGAAGTGACTTAGCAGCAGCAGCAGCAGCAGCAGCAGGGAAGTATATAGAAATACGGATCCTCAGAATAACTGTTTATTAAATAAGACTTCCAGGCGGCACAGTAGTAAAGAATCTGTATGCTAATGCAGGAGACGCAGGAGACATAGGTTCAATCCCTGAGTTGGGAAGATCCCCTGGAGTAGGAAATGACAACCCACTCCAGTTCTTACCTGGGAAATCCTATGTACAGAGGAGCCTGGCAGGTCACAGTCCATGGGGTTGCAAAGAATTGGACACAACTGAGTGACTAAGGGCACACACACACACAAATAAGACTCAGGAACTCATGATTTGCTTATCTTCCCCACTGTACACACAACTGCTGGTTAGCTACCATAATGAGAGGAACAGACACAAAGCTGTACTGAACTGTTGATTGGTAATCCTTAGTCTAGAACTTCAGCTAGCTCCTTAGAGACATTTGTTCCTCCTGGATTGATGCAATTCAGGCATTTCAAACAATGTATGTACTCCCCCAGCCCAGGGTATTCAGGGAGTTTCTCAAACCTCTCCACTGAGAAGTTCTAGGACAGCCATACCCTTTCATCAAATGTCATTTCACTTTCATGATCTTTGCTTTCTCAGAGGGAAAAAAAATTACCTCACTCCAAAGCTAATACTCAAAATATTTGAGTTTATATTTCATTTCACTTCCATTTCAATCTATATACCCCCATGACTCCCAGGAACTGGCTCCCTCAACCACCTCATCATTCTGTGGATTCTCTCCCTTTTGCCTCTTCCTCCATCCCTCCTTTATGTTTGTATAGACACAGTATATATATAGATCACAACAAACTGGAAAATTCTTAAAGGGATGGGAATAGCAGACCACCATACCTGTCTCCTGAGAAATCTGTATGTGGATTAAGAAGGAATAGTTAGAACCAGACATGAAACAGTGGACTGGTTCAAAACTGGAAAAGGAGTATGTCAAGGCTCTATATTGGCACCCTGCTTATTTAACTTACATGCAGAGTATATCATGTGAAATGCTTGGCTGGATGAATCACAAGTTAGAATCAAGAGTGCCAGGAGAAATAGCAACGACCTCATGTGTGCAGATGATATCCGTCTGATGGCAGAAAGTGAAGAGGACCTGAACAGCCTCTTAATGAGGGTCAAAGAGGATAGTGAAAAAGGTGGCTTAAAACTCAGCATTAAAAAAACTAAGATCATGACATTCAGTCCCACTGCTTCATGGCAAATAGATGGGGAAACAGTGGAAGCAGTGACAGATTTTATTTTCTTGGGCAAAATCACTGTGGATGGACTCCAACCATGAAATTAAAAGACCTTTGCTCCCTGGGAGGAAAACTATGACAAACCTAGCATATTACAGCATATTAAAAAGCAGAGATATCACTTTGCTGAACAAAGATCTATCTAGTCAAAGCTATGGTTTTTCCAATAGTCATGTCTGGATGTGAGAGTTGAATCATAAAGAAGGCTGAGTGCCCAAGAATTGATGCTTTCAAACCGTGGTGCTGGAGAAGACTCTTGAGAGTCCCTTGGACAGCAAAGAGATCCAACCAGTCAATCCTAAAGGAAATCAGTCCTGAATATTCACTGGAAAGACTGATGCTAAAGCTGAACATCCAATATTTTGGCCATATGACAAGAAGAGCCAACTCACTGGAAAAGGCCCTGATACTGGGAAAGATTGAGAGTGCAAGGAGAATGGGACCACAGAGGATGAGATGGTTGGATGGAATCACTGACTCAATGGATATGAGCTTGAGCAAACTCCAGGAATTAGTGAAGGACAGGGAAATCTAGCATGCTACAGTCCATGGTGTTACAAAGAATCAGACATGACTTAGCAACTGAAGTAACAACACAGTATACTTCTGTTCCCAAAACATATTTATAAGCATGCCACCTGCACACCACATTTCACAGCAAAGCACACACAATATCTTATATATAATCCCATTTCTCTATTTTCCCCCATAACACCAAACTTCTCAAAAAAAAAAAAATCTACTTTGCCTAATCTTTTTCCTCACCAAACATCTCCTCTTAAACCCTGTGAAACTCAGCTACATTTCCATGATCTATAAACCACCTTCCTCAACAATATCAACATCTTCCTAAATTGCCAAATGCAGTAGGCTTTACTCAGTCATGATTTTATTTGGTTTTTCTTTGTTATGCCTACCACTTTCTTGCAACTCTCTTCTTAGCACTCTCTGGCATTACACTATTGTGATCCTCTTCCTGTCATTTCAGTCCATTTTTAACCTCTCTCTCTCACTGGCTCCCACCCACCAGATGTGTATAAGAGACAGATAGAGAACATTGCATAATAGAGAGCATTCAATAAATGTAGAGAAAATTAAGTAAGACTCAAACTCCCAAAGGTTTTGAGTTCCTTAAAAGTAGGAGATACATTTTATTCATCTTTCAATCTTTAATGTGCAATCCAGTGTTTGGCTTAGAGTTGGCATAAGATGTATGTATTATTAGAAGGAAGGAAAGGAATGGTAATTGTGCCTAATGGACCCTCATTTTTGGTATACTTCAATATATAACTAGAACTTCTAAATGCTATTGTTTTTGGAGATTATGTCCATGATTATTTACTTTTTTACTAAATGTGCTGATGGCAAATTTGGTCAGTAAGCACCAACTATCAAAAAAAAAAAAAGGCAAAGTTGGAATATCTCATAGATTTCTAAAGATTTTTAGAATGGATGAAGTTTTTTTTTTCCTTTTCTTAATGATTAAGACATAAATAAAATTGTCCTGTTTGTCTCTGGATCTCACACTCTTTCTACATTTATGATTGATTAACTATAAAAATATGCTGGTTCCCTTCAGTTTCATTCCTTATCTTCTTTGCTCAGATAATTGAGAGTATAATATTTTGAATATCTATACTCTAAACTCTGTGTAACTACTAGCTTCTTCATTTGGCATCATACAATGCCATACAAAAAACCACAATAATTTATTTTGATTTTTGACCGAGTGCTTTCAAGTAAATTTCAATTTAAAAATTGATACTATATCCTTATACTTTTCTATTCATTCTATTAATTTTTAAGAGTTTGATATTAAAACTCAACCAAAAATCTTAATTTATCTACTTAAAAATAATTGTAATATATAGTGGAACTATATGTAACTTTGTTCTGTATTTTCTAAGTCTCCTGTAAATGTGTTATCATACTTCATAATTTAAAAAATAAAAAAGGATGAAAAATATAAAAATTGACCCTGAAATCAAAAATAAGAAAGCAACTGCTTAAGGAAAAACTTCAAAAGAAG
>SJYX01019516.1:257802-283682 GCA_006410675.1 Oreotragus oreotragus
TCCATCTCAGATCATCAGGCATTAGATCCCAGAGTTTGGGGACCCCTGGTATGTCCTCTTGATAGATACATGGGCACTATTCTTAGAATCTAAGGAGAACTATGTAGATGCAGACCACTCAATACAACTGGTCAAGAGTAAAGGAGGATTGCATGTGAGAGGTCTATTTTTTCCTCCTTCCTGTCATCCCTTCCCTTCTGCTTATACTGTGAAGATTGACCAACGCTATAAACACAAAGGCAACCCTACTTCCAAGACCCAAGAGAACCAACAGCAAACATGATGATATGTGAGTCACTGATAACAAGTCTCTAATGTCACAATTTCATATTCTACGACCAAATGAGAATCGACGTCATTAAGTCACAACAGCAAAAAAATTAATTACTTAAACAATTTTTAAAAAATCTCCCTTGTTTTATTCAAAGCACATACCCTGGGACATAACACTATGTCATTTGATAATTACTATGGAACAATATAGGAACAGGGCATGATTAGTGTCTCGCAAAACAGCAATCACATTTTGCCTTCTAATTATGACGGAGCTCTCAGGGAAACACAGCAAGCAGTGCACCCTGCTGTTACACCATGGCAATAACACTCATTACCCCAGTAAGTGCTATGGAAATGCACAAACACACAGGGGCCTCCCTGCTGCAAGGCTTTGGCAGAATCACTCATTACATTGGGAAGTATCACTCAATCGTCTTTAATTACTTCCAAAATAATGTGATAACCTGTCCACTGCTCCCGTGCAGTGATATCACTCATTATCTTCCCAGCTTTTTTTTTTTTTAACTTACTAAGGAAACCTGCAGTAACCTTATTATAACAATAATGTATTGTTACTTACACGAATTTAATCACATAGACTTGTGTACTTTATGCCTATCAATATGCAGACTCCCGACGTGAAATGAGCNTTTTTTTTTTTTAAACTTACTAAGGAAACCTGCAGTAACCTTATTATAACAATAATGTATTGTTACTTACACGAATTTAATCACATAGACTTGTGTACTTTATGCCTATCAATATGCAGACTCCCGACGTGAAATGAGCATAGAGAAAAATATGCAGAACTACTGATATCGTTCTGGTACCACCCCCTTTTTCCCTGTTACTAAACTGTGGCAACACTGTTGTAATCCTTCCCTTTTATCCTGGAAATGAGAGTGATAATTGCACCGTAGCCCTGTGGAATCCAGGGGACTTGTAATTATATCCAGTTACCAAGGAACACAGCAATTTCAAACCTATTACCCACAGGTATCATTTATGTTTATTGCCCTCTTTATGCAGTCACTACTTCTACTCTGAATTCCAAGTGGCAAGATGCTTCAGGAAGGTGCCTGTACAACGGAGAGTGACAGGAGATAAAAAGCATGCCTGTTCCTTCTCAGAAGTTTGGGTCTGATCTTTACCAGAGAGGGTTTGTCCAGGTTGTATTGAGGCTGTGCTCTAGAGCTTGGGGGCCACAACTACTGAGCCCACGTGCTGCAACTACCAAAGCCTGACTGCCCTACAGGCCCTGCTCCACAATAAGAGAAACTACTGCACGGAGAAGTCTGCACACTTCACCCAGACAGTAGGCCCTGCTGTCCAGAACTAGAGAAAAGCTTGTGCAGCAACAAAGACCCAGCACAGAAAAAAATAAAATATAATCAGTCTTTTTTTTAAAAAAAAAAAAAAACCTCTCAACAAAGAGAACATACCTCAGCATAATAAAGGCTATATATGACCAACCCACAGCTAACATTATACTCAACAGTGAAAAGCTGAAAGCATTTCCTCTAAGATCAGGAACAAGAAACGGATGTCCATTCTCATCACTTTTATTCAACATAATATTGGAAGGCCTAGCCACAGCAAACAAGAAAAAGAAATAAAAGGAGTCTAAATTGGGAAAGAAGAACTAAAACTGTCACTATCTTCAGATGACATTATACTATACATAGAAATCCTAAAGATGCCACCAATAAACTACTAGAATTCATGATGAACTTAGTAATGTTGCAAGATACAAAATTAATGCACAGAAATCTGAGACATTTCTATACACTAACAACAAATAATCAGAGAGAGAAATTAAGAAAACAATTCCATTTACAGTTGTATCAAAAAATAATAAGATATCTGTGATATCTTTTATCTCCCTAAAGAGGTAAAAGAACTGTACTTGGAAAAGTATAGGGTACTAATGAAAGAAACTGAAGAGGACTCAGATGAATGGAAAGATGTACTGTGCTCATAGATTGGAAGAATTAATATTGTCAAAATGATCATATTACCCAAGGCAACCTACAGATTCAATGTAATCCCTATCAGATACCAATGACATTATTCACAGAAGCAGAACAAATAATTCTAAAATGTTTATGGAAGCAAAAATTACCCTGGATAGACCAAACAACTTTAAGAAAGAATAACAAAACTGGAGGTATTTCAAACTATACAACAGTTACAGTCATCAAAACAGTATACTAGTACAAAACAGACACAAATATCAATGGAATAGAATACAGTGCCCAGAAATGAACCCACACTTATATGGGCAATTAATCTACAATATTGGAGGCAAAAATATACAATAGGGAAAAAAACAACCTCTTCAGTAACTGGTATTGGGAAAACTAGACAGCTACGTGCTAAGGAATCCAACTGGACTACTTTCTCACACCATATGAAAAAATAAATGCAAAGCAGTTTAAGACTTAAATGTAAGACCTGAAACCATAAAACTTCTAAAAAAAAAAAAAAAANATGGGCAATTAATCTACAATATTGGAGGCAAAAATATACAATAGGGAAAAAACAACCTCTTCAGTAACTGGTATTGGGAAAACTAGACAGCTACGTGCTAAGGAATCCAACTGGACTACTTTCTCACACCATATGAAAAAATAAATTCAAAGCAGTTTAAGACTTAAATGTAAGACCTGAAACCATAAAACTTCTTAAAAAAAAACAAAAAGCAGTAAGCTCTTTGACAACAGTCTTAGTAATTTTTTTTTTTTTTGCATATATTTCCTCAGGCAAGGGAAACGAAAGCAGAATTAAACAAATGGGACTACATCAAACTAAAAGATTTTTGCATAGTGAAGGAAACTATCAAGCAACAAAGGCCACCTACTGAATGGGAGAAGATATTTTCAAACGATATATCAGATAAGGGGTTAATATCCAAAACATACAAAGAATTAATGTAAGCAACATCAAAAAAACAAACAAGGTGATTGAAAAATAGGTAGAGGATCTGAGTAAACATTTTTCCAAAGAAGACATACAGATGGCCAGCAAGCACATGGAAAGACACTCAATATCACCAGTCACCATGTGTGCGTGGGCACTCAGTCACTTCAGTCCTGTCCAACTCTTTGTGACCCCGTGGACTATATCCCGCCGGGCTCCTCTGTCCATGGGATTTCCAAGGCAGGAGTGGTGGAATGGGTTGCCATTTCCTTCTCCAGGGAAGTTTCCTGATATATCACCAGTCACCATGTGTGCGTGGGCACTCAGTCACTTCAGTCCTGTCCAACTCTTTGTGACCCCGTGGACTATATCCCGCCGGGCTCCTCTGTCCGTGGGATTTCCAAGGCAGGAGTGGTGGAATGGGTTGCCATTTCCTTCTCCAGGGAAGTTTCCTGATCCGGGGATCGAACCTGTGTCTCCTGCATTGGCAGGTGGATTTTTTACCACTGATCCACCTGGGAAGTCATCACTAATCATTCAGGAAATGCTAATCAAAATCACAAAGAAATTACAACTTACACCTGTCAGAATGGCTTTTATCAAAAAAGACAACAAGTAACAAGTGTTGCCAAGGTCATGGAGAAAAGGGAACCCTTTTGCACTGTTGATGGGAATGTAAATTGGTGAAGCCACTATAGAAAATAGTATGGAGATGCCTCAAAAAATTAAAAGTAGAACTGTCATACAATTCAGTAATTCCACTTCTGGGTATTTATTTGATGAAAACAAAACATTAATTAGGAAAGATCTATGCACCTTATGTTTATTGTGGCACTATTTAAAATAGCCAAGACACAGAAGCAGCCTAATTATGCATTGATAGATGAATGGATACAGAAGATGTGGGGTGTATATATACACACAATGGAGTGTTACTCAGCTAAGAAAAGAATTAAACCTTGCCATTTGCAACAACATGGATGGACCTAGAGGGTATTACGGGCTTCCTTGCTGGCTCAGTGGTAAGGAATCTGCCTGCCGGTGCAGGAGTCGCAGGTTCGATCCCTGTGTCAGCAGGATCCCTTGGAGGTGGAGATGGCCGCCCATTTCAGTGTTCTTGTCTGG
Source organism: Oreotragus oreotragus (assembly GCA_006410675.1). Classification (NCBI taxonomy): domain Eukaryota; kingdom Metazoa; phylum Chordata; class Mammalia; order Artiodactyla; family Bovidae; genus Oreotragus; species Oreotragus oreotragus. The sequence goes on from SJYX01019516.1 coordinate 262,123, forward strand.
GAAATCCCATGGACAGAGGATCCTGGTGGGCTACAATCCATGGGGCTGCAAAAGAGTCATACACGATGTAGCAACTAAACAACAAGAGAGTATTATGCTAAGGGAAATGTCAGACAGAGACAGACAAATATTGTATAATTTCACTTATCTGTCAAATATTAAAAAACAAAATACATAAACAAACATACCAAAGCAGAAACAGTAACAGATACAGAGAACAAACAAATTGTTACCAGAGGGGAGAGGGATGGGAGGAGAAAAGAAACAGGTGATGGAAATTAAGAGGTGCAAACTTCCATCTGCAAAATAAACGTCATGGTATGACATGTACAGTGTGAGGAATACAGTCAATAACTCTAACATCTTTGTATGGTTACATATCATATCAATAACTAGACTTATCTTGGTGATCATTTTGAAATGTACCAAAATAGCGAATCACTATGTTGTGTAACAGGCAGTAACACAGTGTAGCAGGCCGATTATGCTTCAAAAACAAACTCATAGAAAAAAAAAAGAAGTCAAATTTGTGATTACCAGAGGCAAGGGGTGGGGAAAGAAGGAATTGGATAAAGGCAGTCAAAAAGTACAAGCTGGCAGCTGTAAGATAAATAAGCACTACGGATGTAATGTCAACATGGTAAATATAATTAGCATTGCTGTATGTACAAAAGTTAGTTAACAGTGAATCCTCAGAGTTCTTATCACACACACAAAAAAGTGTTTTTCTAATTCTGTAATTTTGTACCTATATGAGATAATTGATGTTCAATAAATTTATTGTGATAATCATTTCATGATGTATGTAAGTCAAATCATTATGCTATACACCTTAAACTTATACAGTGCTATGTACCCATTATATCTCAATAAAACTGGAAGAAAAATAAAAGTAAAACCAAAAAAATAAATAAATGGAAAACAAACAAAAAACAGCCTTTGCTTTAGGGCTGTTTCCCAGTTCAGTGTGGAGAGAAGTCTCAAAATTTGGGGGTTTTGTGCTGGAAACTTCACATGTCCCTCCATGTGCTGCAAGTACCCACATTTACAGCAAAGTAATTCTTGAGCGTGACTTGCCCTGGCCTGTGTATTAATGGCTTTCAGAATACTCAAGAAATCGTTAAGCCTAGGTGTAGCTGTTTTCAAAGGAAAGAAGAAAATGACAGCTCTGTCAATGTATTTATCACTTTGGCTTGAACATTCCAAAAAATCCGTACTCAGGGGAGGTTTCCATTACTCCGTCCACATTCTAAAAGAGGGAGTGATGGATCAGTACTTCCCTCTCCTGTGTCAAGAGCTGAAGTTGATTTGTAAAGTTGCAGTTTCATAAAGAAGACCAAGTCCTAGGTTTAGAATAGTCATATTGACTATATACTGAATATTTAAATCAAGTGCCACTTAGCTGTAATAACTGCTCAAAAATAACATTGGTGGCTCTAATTACAGATGAGGAAACCAAGGCTCAGAGAGGCTAAGAAGTGTGTGCTAGAGATGAGGCAGCTAGAAAGCAGTGCACTCACATTTGCTCTCAGCGCCTTAAAGCCCCAAAGCTTGCTCTTTACTATCAGACTACTTCCCCCATCTGCCTTTAGGTCTATTTCTATCGGCTTTTCATTCTACAGTGCTTCCTAACCAACCCAGAAAACTGGTCTAGAACGTTCAAATAGTGAAAAACTGTCCTCATAAAATTGATCTCTCTTTTAGGTGAGAGAGACTCAGGGTATTTTTAAGCCACACTATTAGTGGTGGTTGTCTGTCTGTTTCTTTTCCCTGTATTAACAGCCACTTGAAGAAATATGAGGGTTACATCTTTGCTCAAAACTCGGTTGTTGGTCTTATTCATCATCCATAGCCATCTCTAGAAGGCCAATACAAAAAAAAAAAAGAAGAAGAAGAGAGAAAGAAAAGAACAAAGAAGAAGATAAAATACATGGAACTTCTAAAAGCTGAATTTCAGAGTCTATTACCAAGTTCAAGTTCTAATTTGAAAAAAAGGGCAAGTTCTTTTGCTTGTTCAATTAGTTAAAGATCAGATATCCATTTTCTTATAGGATAATACTTTATATGTCATTTTATTTTCCATAATTTCACATTCTGTATAATAGTATTTTTTTTTGGTAATCATTTTTTTTTTTGCTTCAATAAACAAGATAGTTCAGTTTTAGAATGACTACTTGATTTCTTAAAGCACAGTTACAAAAGTAAATCTAATTCATTTTAATAGAGAAAAANTATAGGATAATACTTTATATGTCATTTTATTTTCCATAATTTCACATTCTGTATAATAGTATTTTTTTTTGGTAATCATTTTTTTTTTTGCTTCAATAAACAAGATAGTTCAGTTTTAGAATGACTACTTGATTTCTTAAAGCACAGTTACAAAAGTAAATCTAATTCATTTTAATAGAGAAAAAAAACACCATAAATGTGTACATATTATACACATTTGTCTGGGATCTACTGAGGTTAGTAAAAAAAAAAATGTATATTTGCTGGGTTACATACCTAAAAGTTATTTTAAAACACTTCTATGTAAAAATGTTTATTGCATGTATAATATGTTTGACAATGAAGAAATTATTATTCTGATGTTTCTCCAGAGTGAGATTATATAAAGATTTCAAACCTACGTAAGTGTCTTGAGCTCACCCAGGGAGTGTGGGTTGNGTATATTTGCTGGGTTACATACCTAAAAGTTATTTTAAAACACTTCTATGTAAAAATGTTTATTGCATGTATAATATGTTTGACAATGAAGAAATTATTATTCTGATGTTTCTCCAGAGTGAGATTATATAAAGATTTCAAACCTACGTAAGTGTCTTGAGCTCACCCAGGGAGTGTGGGTTGTTATAGCAGGTCATTCACTGGTACTTGAATCACAGGCATTTTGAAAGCAGGGCTTGACACTCAATGCTGGATTTCATGGCTGCCAAATCACCAGGCAGAGAGCAAGTCCTATGCTTGGAGAGGGTTGCATTTATTCCTGGTCAGGTCACAGACAATAGGTCACCAGGCAAATATCTCATCGTCCCCTAGGGTAAATAAACTTGAATCTCCTAAGAAGACATGTCTCTATTTTTCTGAGAAGGCTATTACTCAAAGTAGTCGAGAAAAGCAGCTATCTCCTTGTTATTTAAAACACTGCTATTGTAGAGAGGAACTACTTTACTCAAAGTAAGAAAACTTGCTTCAATTCCAGAACCAATATCTCCTACCCAAAGGCACTTTACATCTCTAGACACTGTGGCTTCATCCACAGGTGATAAAAATATCTTGACTACCCAAAATTCTGAGTCTATATCAGACAAAAACCAGGCAAATATCTCATCGTCCCCTAGGGTAAATAAACTTGAATCTCCTAAGAAGACATGTCTCTATTTTTCTGAGAAGGCTATTACTCAAAGTAGTCAAGAAAAGCAGCTATCTCCTTGTTATTTAAAACACTGCCATTGTAGAGAGGAACTACTCTACTCAAAGTAAGAAAACTTGCTTGAATTCCAGAACCAATATCTCCTACCCAAAGGCACTTTACATCTCTAGATACTGTGGCTTCATCCACAGGTGATAAAAATATCTTGACTACCCAAAATTCTGAGTCTATATCAGACAAAGGAATAAGGCCTATATTTCAAATTTTGCCTGGAAAAAGATATTTATCTGACACATTAAAAAGTATGCTTTTTGTTCCTTCCTGTAGTATATATGAACTTATACNACTGTGGCTTCATCCACAGGTGATAAAAATATCTTGACTACCCAAAATTCTGAGTCTATATCAGACAAAGGAATAAGGCCTATATTTCAAATTTTGCCTGGAAAAAGATATTTATCTGACACATTAAAAAGTATGCTTTTTGTTCCTTCCTGTAGTATATATGAACTTATACCAGACCACTTCTTTGAGTTAAGTGATTAACTTATATTTTGGTTTGGATGCTTGATTCTCTGAAAGCAAAGCTGATTTCAGTCTGCAACACTTTGATTTCAAATGTCACATATCTAATTTGCAAAGATGTTTCAGTTTTCATTTTAAGATGAGAGCTGGTGTTAAGTATCTCTTTTCTCCACACCACGCTCCCTGCACCCACACCACTGCAGCTGCCATTCTCACTTTTTAAAGTTAACTATGGCAAATTTGGAAGCTCACTAATTTTCGATAATAATTTTGAGATCATCAGAGCAATCTAAATACTAATAGCTTGGGGCTAGATGTTTAGCATTATGTCCACAGGGCACAAAGTCATTAGCTCATTAAATTTTGCTTTAATTAATGCTGGCACAACTTTGGAAAGAAGGTACACTCTGGTTTACAGTAAAGCTTGCTGCCTAGAATATATTTGCCCTTTCTTCATCCACAGCATTTGTCCTTGCCATTCATTCTACTTTGCTTTTAACATAAATCAGACAATCAAGTGAGAAGTGGAGAATTCCACTGCTTAGTTGAATTTCATAAGAAGCATATTTTTTTTTTTCTAATTGTTTAATACGAAATTGTTATGCCACGGGTGTACCTGTGTTCCCAGTCCTGAACCCCGCTCCCACCTCCCTCCCCATCCCATCCCTCTGGGTCATCCCAGTGCACAAGCCCCGAGCACCCTGTCTCATGCATCAAACATGGACTGGTGATCCATTTCACATATGATAATATACATGTTTCAATGCCATTCTCCCAAATCATCCCACCCTCGCCCTCTCCACACTGTTACTTCCAACTACATTTCACTACCATCAAGCCAAATTAACAAACAATACCTTGCATGCAATAAAAAATAAGCACCCATATAATAGGGAGTTGACTGCATTTCTAACAGTCTACACTGCAGGAGAAAGTGACAATTAACATGTGTGTAGAGCCCACAGTCTCAAGCACCATCTCACTCAATTCTTATCCTGCTTTTATAAGTAAGAGTATAATGTACCCATTTTGAAGACAAGAAGATTGTGGTTCAGATGAATTAAGTAACTTGTCTAACTATGCAAACACTAAATAAGGAGGTATAATATGAATACAAGATGACTTCAGCTCTGAATATGAACTTAGACACTCCCTGCCATACACACACAGTGGGGTGGAGAGTAGATTAATGGAAGTTATCTGAATTGTATTTGGTGAGAAGAAACATAAAATACTTTGATATAAAGACCTAGGGCTATTCCCAAATCTAATATTTCATGGTCTCTTCAAGTCACTAGCAGGTATTAGTGATTATTTTCTAAAGTCTTTAGGGCTTCCTAAGAGTGAGTACTCAAAAAATATTTCTTGATTTTGGAAAAATTACATATTTTCTTTCACTTTTTTATTCAGTTCAGTTCAGTTCATTCAGTCATGTCTCACTCTTTGTGACCCCATGAACTGCAGTACACCATGCCTCCCTGTCCATCACCAACTCCCGGAGTCCACTCAAACCCATGTCCACTGAGTCGGTGATGCCATCCAACCATCTTATCCTCTATCATCCCCTTCTCCTGCTCTCAATCTTTCCCAACATCACGGTCTTTTCAAATGAATCAGCTCTTCACATCAGGTGGCCAATGCTTGTTCTACATACAGTGAGTGCACAGAGATCTTGGATAGATCTTCCTCAACTTAGGATGAAGTTATGTCCCATAATAGTCATTGTAAATCAAAAATATTATAAGTTGAAGATGCACTGCATACATTTACTTTACTAAACATCACTGTTTAGCCTAGGCTAGCTTCAAGTTGGAGAAGGCAATGGCGCCCTACTCCAGTACTCTTGCCTGGAAAATCCCATGGACTGAGGAGCCTGGTGGGCTGCAGTCCATGGGGTCTCTAAGGGTCGGACACGACTGAGAGACTTCACTTTCACTTTTCAGCTTCATGCATTGGAGAAGGAAATGGCAACCCACTCCAGTGTTCTTGCCTGCAGAATCCCAGGGACAGGGGAGCCTGGTGGGCTGCCGTCTATGGGGTCGCACAGAGTCGGACACGACTGGGGTGACTTAGCAGCACCTTTGCAGCAGCTTCAAGTTGCTCTGAACACTTCTGTTAGCCTATAGTTGGGCAAATAATCTGACATAAACCTTATTTTACAGTCAAGTGTTGACTATCTTTATTAAGTACTTTCAGTACTATTGAAAGTGAGAAATAGAAGGGTTGTATGGGTACTGAATGATTGCAAGTGTTCTTTACCTTGTGATGGCATGGCCAACCAGGAGCTGTGGCTGGCTGCTGCTACCCAGAATTAGGAGAAAATATTGTAAAGCATATCATCAGACCAGACAAAAATAAAAATTCAAAATCCCAAGTATGATTTCTACCAAATGCTTGTCTCTTTCACAGCACCATAAAGTCAAATGATCTTAAGTCAAACCATTGTAAATCGGAGATCATTTGTAGGTTTCACAAAGAGACAACTGTTATATACGTATAATCTGGAGAAGGGCATGGCAACTCACTACAGTATTCTTGCCTAGAGAACCACCTGGACAGAGGAGCCTGGCGGGCTATAGTCCATGGAGTCACAAAGAGTTGGACATGACTGAAGTGACTTAGCACACACACATATACGTGTACTAGGCATCCCAGGTGGCTCAGTGGTAAAGAAGCTGCCTGTCAATGCAGGAAACAAGTGTTTGATCCCAGGGTCAGGAAGATCCCCTGGAGAAGGAAATCGCAACCCACTCTAGTATTCTTGCCTGGGAAATACCATGGACAGAGGAGCCTGGTGGGCTGCAGCCCATTGCGTCACAAAGAGTCAGACATGACTTAGTAACTAATCAACAACAACAGTAAGTATAGTAAAATGAGTTACTCTGGCAAATCATTAAATTACCTAATGTAATAATGTGGCTTTTAACAGCTGTTTCCATTTTCACTTCATGTGAAGCTGACACTATTTTTTCAGATTTCCCAGAATTAAAGAAAGCAAACCTTTTTCTGTTATCCATCTTATCAGCTACAGTCAAATATCCAGTGCACACAATTCTGGCCTGTATTTCAATGCCATAGAAATCAGGATGACTGCCTGTGAAGAGTCTCTCTTTTATTACAAAGGGCAGATGCCCAAGAGAGACAACCACCCTCACACTAGACCTGTTCAGTCAGTTCAGTTCAGTCGCTCAGTCGTGTCCGACTCTTTGTGACCCCATGAGCCACAGCATACCAGGCCTCCCTGTCCATCACCAACTCCTGGAGTTCACCAAAACCCATGTCCATTGAGTNAGGACATTGGTATTCATGCTATAAATGGAAACCATCTGACATAAATACTGCTTTACTTTCATTGTATTCGTTTTTATATTTAAAAATATAAAATATTTTTATATCATTTAAGATAATATAAAAATGAGTTATATAATTTTTATAATATAAAAAGGAGTTAAATATAAAAATGAATACAGTGAAAGTGAAACAATATTTGAGTTCTAATTAGAAACTGTGATTTGTGAAAGACGCTGAACCCAAACCTGTTTTATCTCTGTTATAAAGGGATATTAGTAAGAATTAAGGACACACTAGCATGAAAGTGAGTTCTTCCCCTTATGCTGGCTTTGTTAGGAGAATGGAAAGAAAATGAGAATGAAATAAACTTTCTTACAGTGACAGTCAATGTTATTTAGTGCCATGTTTATGTACCATCTAAAATCATCTCCCACATCACCTAAAAGCATTTTGAGTCCACAGGAGGGCTATGTGTTTACATTTTAGGAAACACTGCTTTAGATAATTAGCTGTTTTGCTAATCTTATAGATGGAGACAAAGAATGCTTGTTTCATCCACAGTTGCATATGATTAAAAAATTTGCTTGTAGTTAAGAACTAGAATGCATTTTATAGTAGTATCCTTTTATGTTAGCTAGCAAGAGCATAGCAATAGAAATGAAAGTGAAAAAGATCTCTAAGTTTCTGTGACAAAGGCTTGTTATTTTATTCTGCAGAACCAGCTACATTCATGCTTTTACACAGATACAGTAAATGTGAAATAAAGGCAGATTAAAACAGGTTCCATTGACATCACGGTGACAACAAAATTCAAATGGACAAGTCCTGTGAAAGCAGAGTCGTCTGGACCATTGAGCACAGGAGTAGACAACGCTACACACATCAACTAATTCCTTACATCTTGTCCATGTTACAGAAGTCTAGAATGTATAGAATTCACACATCTTTAGCTCCAATTCAGAGTTCTTTCCTCAGTTCCTTCTCTACATTTTCCATAACCTGGGAGACAGCCTCACTGTGGGTATCCTACAGATGTCTAAAACCCAAGAGGTTTAGAAACCAGCTATTTACCTTCTATCCCAATCACGTTCTTTTTCTAAATTCCTTAGTGAATGGCATGCCTATCTTTCCTGTTCCTCTAGCCAAACAACTGAGGTCATTTTTTGATCCCTACTCCCCTTTCATCATAGTCGATTGATTGTCAGGTTCTTTGGAGCACATTGCTATAAAATTTTGCAACTTATTTCTTTTCCTATTTCCATTATTTATGCTGGTAAGTATCTTTTCCTATCTGGACATCTTCAGCATCTTCCTAACTGGTCTCTCTGCCTTTCCGTTCTCTTGTCCACCTCACATCTGTTCTACATATTCCCGGAAATGAGTTTTATAAAGTGAAAGTCTGCCTGAAGTTTAACACTGCTCTGCACTGTACTCAGAATGAGGTCTGGATCACTTATGAGAGTTATCTGCTCTGCACTGTACTCAGAATGAGGTCTGGATCACTTATGAGAGTTACATGGTCCTTCACGGTCTGATCTTCCTTCCTCCTCTAGTCTGTATTTATTGAGAGCTCCTCTCTCCCCAGCACTTTTATGGTCCCCATCCACCAACATGTGCACTGCTATACTGGGTCTTGGGTCTGTTATGATAAAATGAGCTGCTCGTGTTTTCTATCTTCACTTGTGCCCTCACCCCACACCCTCTTTTCTACTCAGGGACATTATTTCAGCAATTGCCCCCTCTTTTACCTGCAGCCTCAGTCTCTTTTCCTTGGATTGAGTCATTCCCAGCAGCATTTAACTACGTTGGTGACATTTCTACATCTTAAAAAAAGTCTTTTCTTGATTCCATGTTTCATGCTAATTGTGACTTTCTTTCTTTGCTCCTTTGGGCTTCATTTTCTCGTCTCCCTTTCTCTCTTGTCCCTATATCTCCATCAAAATAGTTTTTGTTAAGGTATCCAAGCTACCTCTGTACTGCTGAACTGAGTGGTTATATCTTCAGAGCTTGTGTTATGTGGCCTATCAGCAGCTTTAATGTAGCTAACTGCTTTGACCTCGATATAACTGGATACTTCCCTCTTCTGGATACACTGTCTTCCTTTGGCTTCCAGAACACCAAACACTTGCTTGGTTTTCCTCCTACTTCACTGGTTGCTGAGTCTAAATCTCCTTTCTTATTTCTCCTCTTCCTGACCTCTGAATGTTGGAGTGCCCCCAGGGATTTGTCCTTAGTCTTTCTCTTTTTTCCATCTTCACTTATTCACTTGGAGAGTTTCGCTATAGCATGGCTTTAAATACCATCTCTTCGCTGATGACTTCCCAATGTATATTTTGAGCCAGAGTTCTTCCCTGAACTCCAGATTCATCCATTTTACAGCCTACTTAGTTTTGGTTATATGATGGGCATCTCACACTCAACTTATCCAAAACTGAATTCTTGATTTTCCTTTCTACCTCCACCCCAAACCAGCTTCATGTGCTAGCATCCCCATCCTTCCATGTGCTCAAGCCCAAAGCTTGGAGACATACTTGAATACTTTTGTCTCTCACATTCCACAATGAATCTTTCAGGAAGTGTTGTGGACTTGGCCTTCCAAATATATCCAGAATTCAGCCACTTGTCCCTGCTCCTGTTGCTGCATGCTCTAGCCACTATTGTCCCTAGCTTGGATACTCAGTAATTTCTTAACAGGTCTCTCTGACCTTTTTCCTCTGGGGCCTTTCCTGCTCACTCTGTCTATAATAACTGTTGCTCAGATAACTGCATGACAGTGTGCTTTGTCTCCTTTAGGTCTTTCTCAGATGTTATCTTCTTCATGAGCCTCACCCTGTCCACACTAGGTAAAGCTATTTCTTTTTCCCTTCCTTCCCCTTCATAAGGAGCACTCACTATCCCAGTTACTTTACTCTATTTTCCTTTCCTTGACTATATGGACCTTTGTCAGCAAAGTGATATCTCTACTTTTTAATACACTATCTAAGTTTGTCAGTTTTCTTTCCAATGTCTTAATTTTATGACTGTAGTCACTGTCCACAGTGATTTTGTAGCTCAAGAAAATAAAATCTGTCTCTGCTTTTGAGAGTTCCTTGGACTTCAAAGATATCAAACAAGTCAACCCTAAAGAAAATCAACTCTGAATATTCATTGAAAGGACTGATGCTGAAGCTGAAGCTTCAGTACTTTCCCACCTCATGTGAAGAGCTGACTCGTTGGAAAAGACCCTGATGCTGGGAAAAATTGAAGGCAAAGGGAGAAGGGGGTGGCAGAAGATGAGATGGTTAGATAGCATCACAGATGGACATGAATTTGAGGAAACTCTGAAAGATGGTGGGGGACAGAGGAGCCTTGTGTGCTGCAGTCCCTGGGGTCACAGTCAGACTCAGCTTAGCAACTGAACAACAACAACAGTTTTCTTTGCCTTAGAACTTAGCCCTTTCATACATATTGTGCTGCTGCTGCTGCTGAGTCACTTCAGTCGTGTCCGACTCTGTGCGACCCCATAGACGGCAGCCCACCAGGCTCCCCCGTCCCTGGGACTCTCCAGGCTAGAACACTGGAGTGGGGCTGCCATTTCCTTCTCCATTGCATGAAGGTGAAAAGTGAAAGGGAAGTCTCTCAGTCATGTCTGAGTCTTCGTGACCCCATGGACTGTAGCCTACCAGGCCCCTCCATCCATGGGATTTTCCAGGCAAGAGTACTGGAGTGGGTTGCCATTGCCTTCTCTGACATATTGGACATTAACTGTCTATTATATTTATTTTTTATTCTCAGTCACCCCCCATTGGGAGAATTGCCTATAATGGAGCACAGTGCAGGCTATTTACACTCTAACTCTGCTTGCCCTGACTCACAAAGGGGATGCCATGCTCATGGACAATGGATTAGTGGGCTTGGAGTTAGGTTCCTCTTACCTTCCAGATCATGGTCCCAGGATTGTAGGAGTGCTAGACCCCTGAAAATGGGTCAGGGTAGTAAGGCTAGGAGTCCATGTTCTTGGGCTTATGTCCTTGAACAAATTCTTTGACTTCTTAGTCCTTGTTTTTCTAGCTTAAGAATTCTCTCTTAGACAAATCTCTCTGAAGTTTGCAAGTCTAAACATTCCTTCAGTTCTTGTTGATAAACAAATTGAAGAATTATATCATATCAAGAAATACATATAGCATAGCAAATAGAAGTATAGGCTCTGGTATTTGACTGCTTAGATTCTAATCTGGGTACTACTACTTATAAGTTGTGTGGCTTTGAATTTCATCCCTTTGTCTCATTGAACTCCATCCCTTCTGTCCCTTCTATAAAATAAGCCCAATAATGATACCCATTACCAGAGACAGACCATCTTAATTTGATGTTTAAAGATTGGGAGTGGAAGATACGGGTGGAGACATTGAGGAAAGACCCCAAGAAAGGACTCTTTTCTGACCAGAAGTGTCTGTATCTGTGGGAAAGTAAGAAAAACTGCCATCTATTGATTAAATGAGTTAGCTTGGGATTGGCTAATTGGACCCTGCAAAGTAGCAGGATAACAAATGCTACTTCAATAAATAGCTGAATGAGCATATCTAGAAAATAATTCTGTATCTGCATCCTAGGACCCTGTGAAGTTGAATTAGAAATCTAGGTAGGAAAGCAATTTGAATTGATATAGCCCTTTCTCTCTAAGTATATCAGAGTACATACAGTCAGTTCTGGTTTATATGTGTGTGGTTACCTATGGTAGGTTTTAAATGTCCTGCTGTCTCTGCAGTGCATGTCAGTTTGGTTTTGGGCTACCTTCTTTGTTCTCAGGTTGAGGATAGGGGTGAAGACATAGTAAGGCAATGCAAACTCATTTAGTAATAGTTTAGAAATAATGAAGATTGTTATTCCTGGTGGCTCAGATGGTAAAGCATCTGCCTACAATGCGGGAGACCTGGGTTCAGTCCCTGGGTTGGGAAGATCTCCTGGAGAAGGAAGTGGTAACCCAATCCAGTATTCTTGCCTGGAAAATCCCATGGACGGAGAAACCTGGTAGGCTATAGTCCATGGGATCGCAGAGTCAGACACGACTGAGTGACTTCACTTAATGATGAAGATAAAAAAGATATGAAAATATATCCGGAGTGTTCCAAAGCAAAATGAAAACGAGTTTAGTATTATCTGTTCTTTTACGCTGTTTATATACCTTCTTCCCACTTCTCACAGTGTGAATAATTACTGTGGGGAAGTGGAAGGAACATGGGATTTAGACTTGGGATACATCTAGGTTGGAGCCGAAGTTCCTCTGCTTTATAGCTGTGTGCTCTTGCTAAGTTGCTTCAGTCATATCTGACTCTATGTGACCCCATGGACTATTGTCTGCTAGGCTTCTCTGTCCATGGGATTCTCCAGGCACTGGAGTGGGTAGCTATGCCCTCCTCCAGGGAATGTTCCCCATCCAGGGACTGAACCTCTGGCTTCTGTAGGTCCTACATTGCAGGCAGATTCTTTATCCCTGAGCCACTGGGGAAGCCCCCGTGTGCTCTTAGCAAGTCCATTAAATGCTTTGCACCTCAGTTTCCTTATCTTGAAATATAGATGTTATTGACTGAAATTCATAGGTTGAAACTCTAATCTTTAATCGGACTATATTTGAAGATAGGTCCTCTAAATAAGTAATTAAGGATAATTGAAGTCATAAGGATGGGGACCTTATCCAATAGCACTGGTGTCTTTGTAGGGAGAAGAGATATCAAGGTGTGCACACTCTGAGGAAAGGCTGTGTGAGGAATTCTACATCTGTCATGTAAAATTGCAGAAGGCTGCTACCTGCAAGCCAAAGTAAGAGGCCTCACCAGAAACCAACTCTGCTGGCACCTTGAATCTTGAAGTTGAATCTGACAGCCTCCAGCACTGTAAGAAAATAAATTTCTGTTGTTTAAGCCAGCAAAGCTGTTTTATTCTGTCATGGCAGCCTGGTGAAGCTAATGTGGTAAATAATGCTGCCGCTGCTGCTGCTTGTGATGAGTCATAATGATGCCATCTTTAGCAGAAGAAGCATAGTGTAAGGATTAAGAGTGAAGTTTCTCAAGGCAGGCTTAGATGGACTCATCATATCTCTGATTCTTACTGCCTCTATAATTATATTTTCAACCTGTCTGAACCTCAGTTTCCTTGTCCATAAAATAAATGTCATAATGACATTGATCTCAGATATCATGAGACATCATTAAGTGAATTATTGTATATAAAAGGTTTAGCACATTGTGTATGACATGCAGCAGGATATATGCTTCATATATACTAGTATTTAAAAATAACACATGTACTACCCACACTATAGAGTTTTTGAGAGGATGAAGTCAGACATTGCAAGTGAAGGTGCCATGTAAAATCAAGCTGTCTCATTGTTATACTTGAGACATGACAATTTTGGATATATTGGGTTTTTTTGGGGGATATATTGTTGTAAAAATAATTGTTCATTTAACAAATAACTAATGTGTTTGTATTATATGCAAATTTTAATTAATTAACTTTCAATGTATGGCATTTATCTTCAAGTCTGTCAGATGAGTATCAGTGTATTCCAGAGTTAGGTGACCATGCAGTTGGTCAAACTACAACAACCTGAAAGCCATATCCTTTTACTGACTTTCAGCATTCTATTGTTTTCCATGACCCAGGGCTGGAAAGAACTGGTTGCTAATGAAGCAAAATCATTATTTTTGAGTGTAGAATTCATGAAGAATAAAAATTAATGACAGAAGGGAATTCAAATCCATAATCCCTGCAAAGTATCATGCATTTAAGCTTCAGGTTATTTTATGCTTTTCAATCATGCCTGGGTTTATTTAAAATAGTTTTAAAAATATAGGTCTTGATCTTTTTTGTTGAGTTATTGTTAGGAATTTTATATTTTTATTTCTATGTAAATGGGATCTTTCTTCAATATGAAAATTTCTGATGGATGTTAGCAGGTGTATATAAAAGCTACTAATTTCTATCTGTCTTGCATCTTATATCAACTTGAAGTCCTTTACTAGTTTAGTTTTTCAGTTATTTTGCTTGGATTTTCTAGGAAGATAATCATTGTTACAAATAATAATTTTGTCTTTTCCTTTACAGTGTTTATTCAACATTTATTTTTCGTGTCCTACTGCATTTGCTAAGACCTCAAGAACAAATCTCATTAACAGTGATAGTAACATTTTTGCTTGTTCCTGATTTTAATAGAGGCATCCTTAGTATGTCACCGTTATGCACTATGCATGTTTGCTGTAGTGTCTGATATATACTTTGTTTTATTTTTAAAATTAATTTCTAATTGGGAAATTAGGGAAAGTTGCCTTACAGTGTTGGTTTTTGCGACACAACAGTGCAAGTCAGCTATAACTGGAGATTATATTTATATTCTATTTTTAAATAGAAATATTTAAATGTTATATATATATATTTATTTTTATCTTTGGCTGCATTGGGTCTTCACTGCTGCATGTGAGCTTTCTCTAGTTGTGGCAAGTGGGGGCTACTCTCTAGTTGTGTTTGGGCTTCTCATTGCAGTGGCTTCTAACTTGCTATGGAGAACAGGCTCTAGGGTGGATGGTTTCAGTAGCTGTGGTACATGGGCTTAGCTGCCCTGTGGCATGTGGGATCTTCCTGGTCCAGGAACTGAACTCGTGTTTCCCGCATTGAAAGGTGGATACTTAACCACTGGCCCACCAGAGAAGCCCTGATAGATACTTTAAATATATATTAAGAAAGTTAAAAGTTTATGGTGTGATTTATTTGTTCCCTTTATTAGAAGTGTTTGTTCCCTTTATTAGAAGTCAGACTTCCCTGATAGCTCAGTTGGTAAAGAATCTTTCTGCAATTCAGGAGACCCTGGTTCAACTCCTGGGTCAGGAAGATCCACTGGAGAAAGGATAGGCTACCCACTCCAGCCTTCTTGGGCTTCCCTTGTGGCTCAGTTGGTAAAGAATCTGCCTGCAATGCAGGAGACTTGGGTTCAGTTCCTGGGTTGGGAAGACACCCTGGAGAAGGGAAAGGCTACCCACTCCAGTATTCTGGCCTAGAGAATTCCAGGGACTGTATAGTCCATGGAATCTCAAAGAGTCGNTAAAGAATCTGCCTGCAATGCAGGAGACTTGGGTTCAGTTCCTGGGTTGGGAAGACACCCTGGAGAAGGGAAAGGCTACCCACTCCAGTATTCTGGCCTAGAGAATTCCAGGGACTGTATAGTCCATGGAATCTCAAAGAGTCGGACACAACTGAGTAACTTTCCCTTTCACTTTATTAGAAGTCACTGTCTCATTTATTCAGATTGGGGCCATCTTTGCCTTCCCCCTGGCCCCATAAACCCAGGCCTAGAAGGAATAATTGAGAAGTTTGGGTGAATCCTAGGCAACCACAGTACTTCATTGTAAAGATTCTTCTGGGTTAGGCCAGTTACAAGAACTTGAACTAATTAACTGAATCGCTAAAAAAATGAATACTAATTTTTTGAACTCTGAAACCAAACCCAAATGTTATTTTTTAATTGAGTGATGAGTCAAAGAAACAGTCTTTTTTCTCTTTTTTAAAACTCCCTAGGAAATTAGTTCAAAGCAGCACCAAAGCTATATATTTTTGAATACTGTTGAAATGGAACAAAGGGAGAACTTCAAATGTCTCTAAATTCAATCTGCTGTGGACAAAGCGTTTATCCACGCAAAGTTTCTGGTAACATGAGGCATAATGCTTGGGGGCTTGGGGTTGGGATGGGGGTGGCCAGACTCCAGAAATGGCAGCAGGACTTTAGCTCTTCCTTCTAATGTTGTAGTAAGTAACCTGGTTGGAGAAGGCAATGGCACCCCACTCCAGCACTCTTGCCTGGAAAAGCCCATGGACAGAGGAGCCTGGTGGGCTGCAGTCCATGGGATTGCTGAGTCAGACACGACTGAGCAACTTCACTTTCAGTTTTCACTTTCCACTTTCATACATTGGAGAAGGAAACGGCAACCCACTCCAGTGTTCTTGCCTGGAGAATCCCAGGGACAGGGGAGCCTGGTAGGCTGCCATCTCTGAGGTCACACAGAGTTGAACACAACTGAAGCGACTTAGCAGCAAGTAACCTGGTGAATCCTCACCCCAGCATCACTCCAGGACTTAAGCAGAGTATGAATATGAACCTCGGTCAACTTGATACCAGGAATCCAGCTTAAGCCACTTCCCAGGATATATTCACTTTCCAGGATATATTCTCTCAGGAGGAATAAACACATATGTGTAATCCACCCATAATCCCATCTGTCATAATGACAAAGCAAATGGCATTAGTGGCTTTTCCTCTTCCATGTAGGAGCTTTCCTATGGAAAAGTTGTGAAACAGGCAAAACTTGTCTTCAGTTCTAAGTTTTGCATTTCTCTTTCCTTCTTAGTTTTTAATTGAAGGCAGGTCTCATTTACTTACCCCAGAAGGACCCAGCTAAGTAATGAGTACTAAAATGATCCCACAGTTAAAAATTTTAATTTTTCTGAGAAAACTTCTTTGACTGCTGACCTGCCCCAATGTAGGTCAATTTAAATCTTCTGATCTGTTCATATTACGTACTGTATTCACATTACTATCACAACTGAAATGAAATAATTTCTATATTTTTGTTCATTTCTTGGCTTAATATCTGTCTTCACGACTGGGGAGTAAATGCCACGAGGGCACTTATTTGGAACGTTATTTGCGAAGAATGTGTGCCCGATATATATTGAATTGATGAATGGCTGGATGGGCGGCCTGGAGGACCTGAGTGTGAGAACTCCAATATTGCTTTTGCTATAGCAGTGGTTGCCAGCCTTCTGGAATATGACTGTAACCAGCTCTCTCTTTTTTAATATTCCTCAATTTATGATGTCCTCCCATGTCTATAATTATAACCATGCTAGATGTACTTTTTGGGTTATGTCCCCCTTGTGATTAATCTGCAGTGCCAAGTGTTGAGATCAATTGGTCTAACAGATGAAATGTAACTCTTTTCAAAAAAAAAAATTTCAATTCAAACTCCATCCAGTCTGGTTTCACTTTTACATCTCACTATTTCCCTGAGGTAAGAAAACACTTTGTACTTACCGCCCAAGTTGCTTTTCTCTAAAAATCTCTGTTTCCTCAGCCATGTAATGCTAACAATTATTCCAGATCCAGTTTAAATGTCACCTCCTCCAGAAATCCTTCTCTTACTACTCAGTCCTTCTCTTCTTTGCAAATAGTTCCTTTAGCACTTTCTCTCTGGTGTTCTTACTTGGTCGACAGCACGCATAGGGCTGAATTTAGCTCTGTCACAGTTCCTCTGTCTGGGAAGCAGACTCTGAGGTGGAGTTGAGTTGGATAAAATCTTTATTAGGGAGTGCCCTTTTGGAGCAACATCAGTGGAAGGGAGAAAAACAAAGGAGGAGTGGGCAGAGGGAGAAATTGACTTGAGATGTAGACCTTACTAGAACTTCCACTGATGAGGGAAGCCATTAACTGGTCAGAGTTGTCTGGCATTGACTGAAGTGATCAGGCTANCTGTTGTTCCATGTCCAGTTCTAACTGTTGCTTCCTGACCTGCAGACAGATTTCTCAAGAGGCAGGTCATGTGGTCTGGTATTCCCATCTCTTTCAGAATGTTCCACAGGTTATGGTGATCCACACAGTCAGTCTTTGGCACAGTCAATAAAGCAGAAATAGATCTTTTTCTGAAACTGTCGTGGTTTTTTGATGACCCAGCAGATGTTGGCAATATGATCTCTGGTTCCTCTGCCTTTTCTAAAACCAGCTTGAACATCTGGTAGTTCACAGTTCATGTATTNGTGATCCACACAGTCAGTCTTTGGCACAGTCAATAAAGCAGAAATAGATCTTTTTCTGAAACTATCTTGGTTTTTTGATGACCCAGCAGATGTTGGCAATATGATCTCTGGTTCCTCTGCCTTTTCTAAAACCAGCTTGAACATCTGGTAGTTCACAGTTCATGTATTATTGAAGCCTTTAGGATGTTGATAATAATCTTTATCTGTAGGATGTTGATAATAATCTTGGTTGCAGGATTACTGGTAATATATTTTTGCAATGTGCTAAGTCACTTCAGTCATGTCTGACTATTTGGGATCCTATGGACCGTGCTCCACCAAGCTTCTCTGTCCATGGGATTCTCCAGGCAAGAATACTGGAGCGAGTTGCCATGCCCTCCTCCAGGGGATCTTTCTGACCCAGGGATGGAACTGGCATCTCTTACATCTCCTGCACTGGCAGGTGGGTTCTTTACCACTAGCACCATGTAGGAATCCCAATATATTCTTTAGGATGCCANCTCTGTCCATGGGATTCTCCAGGCAAGAATACTGGAGTGAGTTGCCATGCCCTCCTCCAGGGGATCTTTCTGACCCAGGGATCGAACTGGCATCTCTTACATCTCCTGCACTGGCAGGTGGGTTCTTTACCACTAGCACCATGTAGGAATCCCAATATATTCTTTAGGATGCCACAAATATAAGATAGACCTTTCACTCCCAATTTGACTTATATGATAAGCCTGACAGATGCTCCCCCACTCCACTTTAACACTCCCATTAAAAGACTTTCTGGAGAAAGCAGGGCAAGCTTCCAAGCACATCCAAAAAAGGCTTGAGAGAGCACAGCAGGGTCTTCAGGTTAGGGTTTTCTGATGGGTAGGGAGAGGGCCTGCTGTGAGAGTTGCCTTGCACAGGCTGGAGCTTGCTTGGTTTGAATCTCCTGCTCTTGTCAAAGGATGGAGCTCCCATGCTTTCTTACCAGTCTGCCCAAATGTGGGGCAGAGGGTAAAAGCAAGTAGTTGGGCTTGAAAGCTGTCAGCCATTAACCTAAAAAATGCAGTCAGTCTCATTTTTAAAGCAAAGAAAGAATTCAGCACAGTATACCTTGTAGATGCCCAATAAATGATAACTTTTATTATCCTGTTCTTATAATTATCATGCCCATGTCTGCTTCCTGCTGCCTGTCTAGCATGATGAGAAAGGAATTTCAGGGCATGGATCTGAAAGGAAATCAGTATAAATAGGACAGAATTTGAGAGATGGTGTGACCCAAATATTACACCATGGTGTGACAGCTTAGAGTAACATTTAACATCATAGGTATGAAGTACAGTGGACTTGGATTCACTCCACCTGAGCTGAAATTTCAGTTCTGTTCCTAAGAAGCTACATGATTCTCAACAGTGGCTAAGATGCTCTCAAACTTATCAGCTCAGTGCAAGTAACACCACCAATTCCACTGGGTTGTTATAAATAGGAACAGAAAGATAGTAGAGGTGCCAGCATGTAGCACACTGTCCAGTACTTATTAGATACTCAGTGAACAACAGTTGAATATGATTCCTAATATTACCTACCTAGCCACTCAACTTCTTTCATTTATGATATAAGGATAAGAATGCTTACCTTACCTATCAGGCAAGAGTGTGATCATCAAGATCAAAAGGAGATTATGTATCCGATTGTACTTTCTAAATGGAAATGTACATATTGATGGGAGACATTATTATTAAATACACTCTCTATCATAAAAGCATTAAAGAGAAAATGCTGAAGTATGAGTTCAGAGTCCTGACAGCATTCAAACACATATAGTACTCTCATGGCCCCAAATTCACAGGAGAATTCTTACATTAGGTTCACATTTTAAAATATTTATTTATTTACCAAGGTTTTTATTTCAAGCCATAAATTCTTTTGTTATGTTCATATATACTATGAAATGATTACTACAATCAAGTTAATTAACACATATATAAATTCTTTCCCTGATGAGCCTCCCTTTCACTCCCCCATCCCACTCCTCTAGGTCATCACAGAGCACCAAGCTCAGCTCCCTGTGCTATACGGCAGGTCCCCATTAGCTATCTATTTTATACATGGTAGTGTGTGCCAATACTATTCTCTCAGTTTGTGCATCCTACCCTCTCCTTTCTCCACTGTGTCCACAAGTCTGTTCCCTATCTCTGCATCTCTATTCCTGCCCTGTAAATGGTTCATCAATACCATCTTTCTAGATTCCATACATATGTGTTAATATACAATATTTGTTTTTCTCTTTCTGACTTACTCCATTCTGTATGAAGGTTCACTTTTCATTGTATACTGGTTAATCATATTATAGCTGAATGCTCTCCAAAGCCCCAGCATTTTCAAAGAGGGCCAAGTAAGATACATTTGTTTAAGGATCCCACATATCCATTCCCTCTCAGCCAAGTATCTCCATTTGTTGGTTCTAGTTGATATTTGAGATAATGTGCTCCCAGGAACCATCCATATTGGAATCCTGATCTCAGAAAATACACTCAGAAGTTTCAAAAACTCAAGTTTTCATCAAAGAGGAATGACTGAAGAGAATGAAAAAGGAAGGATTGTAATAAAAAGCAGGAAAGATAGGAAACAAAGATGTAAGTGGAAAAAAGTTAGAAAAGTGCTTTTGGAAAAAAAACAAAAACAAGAATGGTGAACAGGGCTGAGAAATATCTATTGCACATGTTAGATTCATTCTAAGATGTCCGGGTTAGTAGTCCAACCTCTGGGAGGGGCCAAAACACAGCCATTCCCTCTTTCCTTCTTTCCTTTCCCTTGTCTTCATGCCTCCCCAGCACTGAAACATCACTTCAGAGATATCCATGCCAGCTATGGATTGCCTTCTAGAACCATCACTCGTACCTAAGTATCACACGACAACTGAAGCAGACAGAGGCAACGCATATATGGTCTACTATGGCCATGTTCTCTTCAACAGTCATGGTGCTCAGTGTCCTGGAGGGAAGCGAAGCACCATGGGAGCTTTCCCATCTTCACTGTTGCCCCAACAAAATGAGGGAATTTCTTTTTTTTGTTGGGGACTTTCACATCTCTCCTCTTTCTCACTCTTCCTGAGTCATCTTACCCATGACTTTTCTCACTTTCTCACTTTCTCCGGTCTATTCAGTCAGGCATTCTGGCAGTCACATGGTTACTTGTGCAAAGAAAACATTAGGTGCTTAAACTAATTGGTCCCATCACTTCATGGGAAATAGATGGAGAAACAGTGGAAACAGTGTCAGACTTTATTTTTGGGGGGCTCCAAAATCACTGCAGATGGTGACTGCAGCCATGAAATTAAAAGACGCTTACTCCTTGAAGGAAAGTTATGACCAACCTAGATAGCATATTCAAAAGCAGAGACATTACTTTGCTGACTAAGGTCCGTCTAGTCAAGGCTATGGTTTTTCCAGTAGTCATGAATGGATGTGAGAGTTGGACTGTGAAGAAAGCTGAGCGCCGAAGAATCGATGCTTTTGAACTGTGGTGTTGGAGAAGACTCTTGAGAGTCCCTTGGACTGCAAGGAGATCCAACCAGTCCATTCTGAAGGAGATCAGCCCTGGGATTTCATTG
>SJYX01019516.1:290396-333066 GCA_006410675.1 Oreotragus oreotragus
TTTTTTTTTTTTTTTTAAATCATGCTCTTTAGCAGCTATCTATATTGTAAATACCTTTTTGTATAAAAAAAAAAAGATGAATTCTGGATACATATCTTTCTTTTATAGTTTCATACAAACTCTTTATAATCCATTGTATAATTCTATGGATATAAATAAGGAAAAATCTGCCTAGAGGTGAAGTTGCTGTTTTTTTCCAGTTCAGCCAATCTCCAACTTCTCTCCCAAAGTGTCCAGCAGTAAGCCATCCCTATCAGCACTGGATGGGTCATGTAGTCACATTCTACTACATGGTCTTAAGTGTAAGGTTTATTCTGCCAAAAGTGTAAATATCATGCCCTATATCCTAAAAACAAATCTTGAAACAATAAAAAAGAGAAAAAGACGGTTTCTTTTCTTTCTGAATGCAAGGTGCTTTTTGCCAGCAGGGAATGAAAATTTCATAACAATTGCAGCAAAATTAAGCAGTGAGCAGAAAAAGTTGTCATAACACTACAAGATATTCAACTGAGAGCTACAAAATATAATTGGTCTGATGAAGAAGAGAGAAGAGTAGTACTATCAAATTTCCCATATTTGAGATTTGTTGTAGTTAAGCATTTTATGGGTCTAGAATCTGGGTTTAAAAAAAAAATCAAAACCAGAACCTGAGGCTTATTTCTGGGACTGGACATTATCATGCAGAACCTTCATGTCATCAAGCCATTGCACCCAGCAATGATCTTCAGATATGTCTGGATGTGTTTATAATAAGTGCAGAGCTGAAATATACATGAAGCCACACATTCTGATAGTCATTCATTCTACACATTAGTTCAATTCAGTTGCTCAGGCATGTCTGACTCTTTGCAACTGCATGGACTGCAGCAAGCCAGGCTTCCCTGTCCATCACCAACTCCCGGAGCTTGCATAAACTCATGTCCATTGAGTTAGCGATGCCATCTCATCCTGTCGTCCCCTTCTCCTCCTGCTTTCAATCTTTCCCAGAAACAAGATCTTTTCCAGTGAGTCAGTTCTTTGCATTAGGTGGCCAAAGTATTGGGAGTTTCAGCTTCAACATCAGTCCTTCCAATGAATATTCAGGACTGATTTCCTTTAGGATTGACTGGTTGGATCTCCTTACAGTCCAAGGGACTCTCGAGAGTCTTCTTCAACACCACAGTTTAAAAACATCGATTCTTTGGTGCTCAGCTTTCTTCACAGTCCAACTCTCACATCCATACATGACTATTGGAAAAAACAAAGATTTGACTAGATGGACCTTTGTTGGCTAAGTAATGTTTCTGATTTTTAATATGCTGTCTAGGTTTGTCGTAGCTTTTCTTCCAAGGAGCATCTATAGCGATTTTGAAGCCCCCAAAAATGAAGTCTCTGTTTCCATTGTTTCCCCATCTACTTGCCATGAAGTGATGGCACTGGACGCCATGATCTTTGTTTTCTAAATGTTGAGTTTTTAGCCAACTTTTTCAATCTCCTCTTTCACTTTCATCAAGAGGCTCTTTAGTTCTTCACTTTCTGCCATAAGGGTGGTGTCATCTGTGTATCTGAGGTTATTGATATTTCTCCCAGCATTCTTGATTCCAGCTTGTGCTTTATCCAGCCCAGCATTTAGCATGATGTACTCTGCATACAAGTTAAATAAACAGGGTGACAACATACACCCTTGACATACTCCTTTCCCGATTAGGAACCAGTCTGTTGTTCCATGTCCAGTTCTAATTGTAGCTTCTTGATCTGCATATAGGGTTTGCAGGAAGCAGGTAAGGTGGTCTGGTATTCCCATCTCTCGAAGAATTTTCCACACTTTGCTGTGATCCACATAGTCAAAGGCTTTGGTGTAGTCAATAAAGCAGAAGGAGATGTTTTTCTGGAACTCTCTTGCATTTTCAATGATCCAACAGATGTTGGCAATTTGATCTCTGATCCTCTGCCTTTTCTAAATGCAGCTTCAACGTCTGGAAGTTTACGGTTCACATACTGTTGAAGCCTGACCTAGAGAATTTTGATGATTACTTTGCTAGCGTGTGAGATGAGTGCAGTTGTGCAGTAGTTTGAACATTCTTTGGCATTGCTCTTCTTTGGGATTGGAATGAAAACTTTCCCAGTCCTGTGGCCACTAATGAGTTTTCCAAATTTTCTGGCATATTGAGTGCAGCACTTTCACAGCATCTTCGTTTAGGATTTGAAATAGCTCAACTGCAATTCCATCACTCTACTAGCTTTGTTCATAGTGATGCTTCGTAAGGCCCATTTGACTTCACATTCCAGGATGTCTGGTTCTTGGTGGGTGATCACATCATTGTGGTTGTCTGGGTCATGAAGATTTTTTTGTATTGTTCTTCTGTGTATTCTTGCCACCTCTTCTTAATATGTCCTGCTTCTGTTAGGACCATACAAATTCTATCTTTTATTGTGCCCATTTTTGCATGAAATGTTCCCTTGATATCTCTAATTTTCTTGAAGAGATCTCTAGTCTTTCCCATTCTGTTGTTTTCTGTGTGTGTTTGCATTGATCTCTGAGGAAGGCTTTCTTATTTTCCCCTGCTATTCTTTGGAACTCTGCATTCAGATAGGCATATCTTTCCTTTTCTCCTTTGCCTTTAATTTCTCTTCTTTTCTCAGTTATTTGTAAGGCCTACCCAGGCAAACATTTTGTCTTTTTGTGTTTCTTTTTCTTGGGGATGCTCTTGATCACTGCCTCATGCACAATGTCATGAACCTCTGTGACATAGTTCATAGTTCTTCAGGTATTCTATCAGATATAATCCCTTGAATCTATTTTTCACTTCCACTGTATAATTGTAAGGGGTATGATTTAGGTCATACCTGAATGGTCTGGTGGTTTTCCCTACTTTCTTCAATTTAAGTCTGAATTTGGCAATAAGGAGTTCACAATCTGAGCCACAGTTAGCTCCTGGTCTAGTTTTTGCTGATAGTATAGAACTTCTCCATCTTTGGTTGCAAAGAATATAATCAACTTGATTTTGGTATAGACCATGTGATGATGTCTATGCGTAGAGTCTTCTCTTGTGTTTTTGGAAGAGAGTTTTTGCTATGAGCAGTGCATTCTCTTGGCTGAATTCTGTTAGCCTTTGCCCTGCTTCATTTTGTATTCCAAAGTCAAATTTGCCTGTTATTCCAGGTATCTCTTGATTTTCGCATTCCAGTCCCCTATAATGAAAAGGACATCTTTTTTGGGTGTTAGTTCTAGAAGGTCTTGTAGGTCTTCATAGATCTGTTTAATTTCAGCTTCTTCAGCATTACCGGTTGGGGCATAGACTTGTATTACTGTGATAGTGAATGGTTTGCCTTGGAAACGAACAGAGATCATTCTGTCATCTTTGAGACTGCATCCAAGTACTGTATTTTGGGCTCTTTTTGACTATCACAGTAGTAGATATAATGGTCATCTGAGAAATTCACCCATTCCAGTCCATTTTAGTTCACTGATTCCTAAAATGTCAGTGTTCACTCTTGCTACTTCCTGTTTGACCACTTCCAATTTGCCTTGATTCATGGACCTAACATTCCAGGTTCCTATGCAATATTGCTCTTTGTAGCATCGGACTTCACTTCCATCACCACAGTCACATTCACAACTGGACAATGTTTCCCTTTGGCTCTCTCTCTTCATTCTTTCTGTTGTTATCTCTCCACTCTTCTCCAGTAGCATACTGGGTACCTCCCAACCTGGGAAATTCATCTTTCAGTGTCGAATGTTTTTGCCTTCATACTGTTCATGGGGTTCTCAAGGCAAGGGTGGAGGCCGTGTCAGTAGTTTAGTTGCAGCTCTCCTGTAGATTCTACTTGTGGAAACCAACACCGAGCAACTCCAGTTTCCTTCGAGGAAGCTGGCCCTGACAGCTGCAGCC
Organism: Oreotragus oreotragus; assembly: GCA_006410675.1. NCBI lineage: Eukaryota > Metazoa > Chordata > Mammalia > Artiodactyla > Bovidae > Oreotragus > Oreotragus oreotragus. The sequence goes on from SJYX01019516.1 coordinate 294,269, forward strand.
TTCTGTCTCCGGTAGTGTCACGCTTTAATTCTGTGTTACTTTGTGAGAGACAGACTGGACTCTGTTTTGGCTCTATTGGTTCTCACAGCACTAGGGGCTAGAACTACCTCTCATCCCTGCTATTATCTGCCAGAGCACCAAGCATTGGACAGTGCTTGTTGAGTACTTGTTAGATATAGAGTGTGAGAGAGGTCGGGGCTCCAGGACAGTTGGGGCAGGCAGGGCCCAGAAGGGGACTGCCTCTCCCCCAACTCTGGGAGACAGGGTGGGCCACAGATAGCAGCCATCCAATAGCTGGAGGAGCAACGTCCAGGCTTGTTCCTTCAACATCCCAAGCTGGGGGCTTCCCTGGGGGTCCAGTGGATAAAACTCTACATTCCCAATGGAGGGAGCCCGAGTTCCCATACATATGAATTTTCTGTGTGCGTATTAAACCAGGAAAGTGCCCAGGCATGTTTGCATGGATTGTAATTGGTACATATGAAGTCATCCCATGACTGTCCATATATCTGTCTTCCCACAAGAATGCATCCTCCTCAAGGACCAAGAGCAAGTCCTTTCATTTTGTTTCCTTCGTCCCAACAGACACAATGTGACTGACTGAGTATTAAATGAATGGCTTTGCAAGAAAGAGTGTGGCTTATACCTACATGAGCCATTATGACTTTGAGTGAAGTCTTTCATCTCTTTGTGCTCTGTCACGTGTCCTATTTCGTGATACACTTAAATGGATTAAGAGGTATGCATGTTTGTGGTGCTTAAGGATTCAACTTTGACATCACATTTCCTTTAGAAGTTTATGATCAGATAAGTAAAACTGATCTTCAAAACAGATATGATCTGAATAGAAATGTACTTCCTGTCTAAGTGCATTTCCCTTTGTGTCTACTTCTAACACCTAAGCTTTTTCACCTATGCTGTAACATTCTTAAATGGGGTTATTTTACACGAGTAACTTTGATCTATGTTGATTCATCAGCTCTTCTGACTTGGAGGCATGAAAAAGAAACTAATTGACCGAGATATTTATATACCAACTTTCACCTTAGAAATGATAGTTTCCAAATACTCACAAGTGAAGATACCATAAACTTTAGTGACTTAATTAAGCAAATGGTAAAAAGCCATTCATCTGGGAGGGTGTTAGTTATACAAGCAGGGGGATTATATGATTTTCAGCAAAGTGGTCTGAAAAGATTTAGGCTTACAACTAGATTCAAAATTCAATTCCTCCTTTGAATGGTATTTTCCTGTAGCTTACTCTTTATATTATTTTTCTCATACAAAATGGTGACATCATTACATATTTTGAAGAAGTGTTGGGAGATTTTGTAAATCATCCAGCATCATGCTGGCTTGTCTTCTCCCCACCTCAACTAATATATGAGACAGACCAATAGAACTCCGTGGAGTCAACAACCATTATAATAATAGATGCTGCCATAGAGGGCTGAGCCATAAAAACCATAAACTGAGCTCTTTTCTCGGATGCATCTTTAACTCCATAGAATATTATTTATGTTTATCATTTCTGAGCAAGCAATTATAACTACTGATTTTAAATAACCAAAGAAATAAATATCTCCATAGAAATTGAGTGAAATGTTACTTAGCAAGTGTCATTCGTGTGTGTGTGTTTCTTTCTTTCTTTCTTTTTTTTTAATCTTTGGAAAGAGTAACATATTTGCTTGCAAAGCGAGAAATGCTATGACTTACCAACAAGATCTGGTTGCCTTTTGCATGTTATTTGTTGTTATGGCAAGGGACGTTCTAAGAGTGACAAGAAAAGATAACATGGGAACATGAATAAGAAATAAAGCCAGTTGTTATGGCAACCAGTTCTCCCAGAATAAGGGGTTGAATGAGCTCTCTCCTCAGTGCCTTCTTCCTATTTCCCAATTTTGAACTAAAGAAGACATATCCTTAGGCAGACACAAGCGTTATTAAAAACTCCCTTTGGCATACATATTTTTTGATCTCAGAAATTCTCATATTTTGAGTGATACTTAGATTATGGATGTATTGTTTTGTGATCTAAGTGTTTTTTATTTCATTCTTTGCAGTGGAGATGAATGCTGGTACTGATCAGATTCTAGAAGAATACGCCCTGGACTTCTGTCATTGAACTTTGGTGATATGGAGCTAACAGTCAGTGACTAGTGCAGTGTGACAACAAATAACAGAATCCTGCTAGGCAGCTGGTATGGATCACAAGGGGTCAAGGCAAAGTTATGGTAGAGTAATTGGATAAAATATCTCTGAACCCAGGTTACAAGATTGAAGAAGCATGGGTTATACTTTCCAGGTTCCTACAGTATCTGAGCTGTCTGCAAGGCAGCATAAATAACTGGGGTCAAAGGGTTAATGCTTCACAGTTTCTTGGGCACTACAGATAGGAATGTGGAAATAGCCCATGATAGCAGCGATCCCAACAGTGTCAGGGGAATTCCACTTAATTTTATATACAGACATTGGGCCCTGGATTTAAAGAACCTTGCTGAACTCTGAATGGGTCTTTTCCCCCATCCATATGCCATGGCAGCAGCAGCTTCTCTGTATTAATGGGAAAGTAGGGTCTCAAACTCAGATAGGTTAGAAATTGAACTTTCTATTTCTTATCAGGGGTCCTTAAAAACTTTCTGCCACTGTAGAAAGACAGGAGCTATGAAGCAGGCTTGACTTTTCATTGAGCAAACTGAGCTTCAACAACCTAAAATGTAAGCAGTCTCAAAGAGGTTCCTCTTCTGCTGCTGTAACGGTTACTAGCTCATATCTTAGAAGAGAGCATGCTGCCCCAAGAAAGCCATGTTCACCGTATCTAAGGATGGCTTCAGATGATGTCACTTCACAGTGTTCACCGTATCTAAGGATGGCTTCAGATGATGTCACTTCACAATCCTGCGATTTCTCCCCCTAGCCAAAGAGGGCATCATTCCAGGGTTCCTCATCCCCCTACCAGGGCTATCACAGTCCTTGGCTAGTATTCAGTTCTGCTCCCTCCCCCGGCACATGACAGAGAAAGAGGGGGTGGTGCTGTTACATTTTGTCTTATGTTTCAGAAATAACCTCTTTTCTCTCTACAGAATCATGATTAGGTTTTAGGTTTTCTGCCTAATGAAGCTCCCACCCTCCTCTGAGTCTAGGTATCAAAACTTTCTGTGATTTATTTCAACAGGCACTTCTTGAAGCACCTTTATATAATGGTATGAATCAAATGGACAATCAATAAATATTGGATGATGATGGATAAAGTTTAAGCCACAGAGTAAAGACTGTGCTGCTGAGCTGAAGGAAGTCAGTTTTTCTTTGGCACAATAAATAATAATTTCATTTTATGTACAGATTTCAGATGGTCAGATCATTCAACAGTAGAGCATAACTGAAACAAAATTCCCTCAGTGACCACTGACCACTGGTGAACTTCTAAACATACGATGCAGTTCAATGTGACTACAACAAGCAGGTAATGAAATGCTGGCCTCTGACCTTCCATGACTATTGATTTTAGCTCCTTTCTTGCTCCAGGAGACACACCTTTGGATATGTATGTAGGCACTATTCTCCTGGATTTTCTGGCAGTCATTTGCAATCAGTGGTCCTGTCAGACCCAATGCTGCAGTTTCATAACTATAATTGGATTGTCTGACTTCCTATTCAATTGGTACATGATTCTTCTTATTTCTTTTTTTGTTTTAAATCAATAAATAGTTTGTGGTGCCTTTAATAGAGAGAATCAGGTTTTACCATTTTATGGAGTTGACATTTTCAACAGAAGACCATCAAGTCTGTCAAAACAAATGCATAGGTTTTAAATTAATTGGATTTTCTGATCCCAGGGATGTACAATAATATGAATACATTTCATAGTGGAAATCAAAGGGCTATATCACAACTTCTTTGAACTGTAATGCCCTGAACGCTACGCTTAAGAATAGAAACATTTCTTTTTCTTTTTCTTTCCCTCCACTTGCAAATCCCTTGACTTATAATGAAGTTATAGAATTCATGAATTACTTTATGGTTAAGCCTCAGGCTATGGGTATGAACGTTCTTATACATTTATATGTATATAGAAAGTCCACATGTTTACACATACATATCAACTTTAAACACACATTCACATATGCATATGTGACACAAAGACCTGGATACTTCCATTTTTAAGAGTAAATCACATTCAGGGCATTTCTGCAAATACTATGTGACTATATGAAACTTTGCTAAGAGATGAAGATGCAAAAATGAGTAATACAGAGTAACTGCCACCAGAAGTCCTGCAGGAGGATAGATGGTTTCTGCAAAATAATCAGTAAATCTGCATCTCTTAGCTTATGGTTAACAGTTTGGTTCATTTTAGAATCAGGTTTGCACCACTGATTCTGTACTGACTTGAGTAAAAATACATTTCAGAATAATATGGGGTTTCGACTTGGGGCTACTTGCTTAAAATCAGATTCATTCCACATGTCATTGCTATCTGTGAATATTCATTCTGCAGGAGATAGAAGTTTTTCCACTGGATAGAGATCATTATCAAATGTTTCCATCTTCCTCTGAAGCATTCACTATTAACTGCTGTTGGAAGCAGGATTCTAGACTGAGTGGGCCATTGGTTTGTTCTGGTAGGACAGTTCCTGAGTTTTAATGTGCATACACTGTTTGGAAGAAAAAGAAAAAAACTATCGGATACAAGCTTAACATTTTATGTAGCACTTAACTGATTAATCTAATGTATAAAGTTTACCATTTCATTTTTTAAAAATTTAAATTCAATGCTAAACATGAATCCTTGAAGTTCAGGAGTACAAAAAGAAAAAAAAAAAAGTCCAGGTCATGATAAAAAAAAAAAAATCCCCTTATCCAATTCCACTTGGCAGCCAGATTTGCACATTTTTCAAGTGGCTTATTTATTGGGGTAGGAACTGATTTAGAATAAGACTCTGTAAAGGGTAGCAGGCACTTTCAGAATTTCAACACAAGGAAGGGAAGCATGGATACCGACTGCTATTCTTTTCGGCTATATGTGCTTTCAACCTCACTAGACCTCATTCATCTGTGTGGGGATTAGATTTGCCTGAGTCAGTTGAAAATCAACTATGGAGAAAATATTTTTAACAAAGGCCTGAATTATCTGGACTTGATATTTATTTCAGAAAGATTCAATAGATATACTATTGAACTATGCTGGTCCATACTGTTTTATTATACCCATCTCCTACAGTTGAAAGAATGATGGATATCTTGTACTATTTGATTCAAGCATATGATATAGTCTCAGGACAAAAATTGTCAAAGCCATGTCTCCCATATGGTGAAGGAGCTAGTGTGGGGCTAGAATGTTGGCAAGGATCTTCATATTTTATAAGATATTGCATGTAATTCTGTGGGAAAAAATTCCATATATAATAAATGTAAAGTTACAATACATTGTGAAGGAAACCCTATTCAAGATCCACTATGACCAGTTTCACAGTAAAATCTGTGGAAAACTCTGCAACAAATTAAACAATTTATTTAAATGAATTCCTTAAGGAATGTTGTGCTGGACCATAAAGTATCTTTTCTGATCAAATGCCTATCTGCATTTTAGAGGATAGCAATTTTCATGATTGCATGTAATACAGCCTGGGAAACTCTGCCCCAGGCCCAAAGTTTCTTGAGGATCCAGTACTTTCTTGCCCTTGAATCTCCAAGGGTTAACACAGTGCCTGGGACCACACATGAGGTTAATTTTCCCAACCTAAAAAATGAAAGCTTTAGATACACAGTTTGTAATCTAGTTCTCATATGATGCATGCTGTTTTAAAGAAAATTATATCTCCCCTTCAGCGAACTGGTATTTCATAAAATAAGCTACGCACTCTGAGTTTGAATAAATTCAGATGTTTTTCTTAGAATGCATTTCACAGCTTGGGGATAGCATTCTGAACAATGTAACATCCCCCATTCTTAAAAGGTGTATGTCTGTCTTCTCATGTTAAACTTCCTTTTTGTTCTATGTATGTCTGTAGTAATGGTCTATGATTTTTGGAATGGGTATATTATACAGGTGTCTTTTATTTTTCTTTTCCTTAAATTATTTTTAAGCACCCAATGAGGAAGCTTGCAGCCTGTGGCACTTCCATGAATATTATCTGAAAATGTCAAGAAATCTAAATCCATCACCAACAGTGATTACTTTCTTTATCCTGGTGGTGATAGTGACATTATTTAGATACAGTTGTAGAGCAAACAACAAACAGAGATACCTTCCTACAGACTCTAGTTTCTGCTGCTAAGTCACTTCAGTCCTGTCTAACTCTGTGAGACCCCATAGACGGCAGCCCACCAGGCTCCTCTCTCCATGGGATTCTCCAGGCAAGAACAATGGAGTGGGTTGCCATGTCCTTCTCCAATACAGGAAAGTGAAAAGTGAAAGTGAAGCCACTCAGTCGTGTCTGACTCTTCGTGACCCCAAGGACTGCAGCCTACCAGGCTCCTCCGTCCATGGGATTTTCCAGGCAAGAGTACTGGAGTGGGGTGCCACTGCCTTCTGCAACAGACTCTAGTTTCTAGGCTACATTAATAACAGTGGTACGAAATCACTACCACAGAAGGATTTTCAGTCTGTATTCTATTTGGCAGATATGTGTGAACAGGCTGCAACTTATTTTTCCCTGTTTGGTCTTGGGAGTTGGGGTTGCCAGTCCCGCCATAGGCTAATTCTTCTCCCCACTGTTCCTTCCTCCCAGTGTTTCTTCTACCACATTTCTCCCTTCCTCTCCTCCAACTCTCCCTCTGGATTGGTTTCCTCCTCTCAGAGCACGAGTATACTCAAGAATCTTCTATCTTGGTGGAAAAAAAAATCACCCTCCTTTCACTGCTTTCTCCTGTTGTCTCTCTCCCCTCTCTCTCATGGAAAAGCTACTTGAATGAATATCCTTTTTTCCCTTCTTCACTTTCTCATCTCCCATTTGCTACTGAACCCAGGATGTGTGTGCTTGCTAAGTCACTCCAGTTATGTCCCAACTCTTTGTGACCCCATGGACTGTAGCCTGCCAGACTCCTGTGTCCAAGGGATTTTCCAGGCAAGAATACTGGCGTGGGTTGTCATGCCTTTCTCCAGGGGATCTTTCCCACCCAAGGACTGAACCCATTTCTCTTTATGTCTGCTGCTTTGGCAGGCAGGTTCTTTACCACTAGTGCCACCTGGGGAGCCAGGACAATACTTACTAATCTCTCAGGAGAAGAGATTAAGAAGTCTTCCTTTTCTGCCTCTCACTTTAGGTTTGGAAGTGCACCCCACACGGGGCTTTGATTGTGCTTTAAATCCTACCCTCTATTGCAGAAATTATCACCCAATACTGCAATGTTTTTCATGTCTGCTTGTCTTTGTAAAAGGCAGAACCTATGTCTTAATTATCTTTGTATCCCCAACATCCAGCATAGTGCCTGGAGACAACTATGGGGACTTAATCATACCTATTATTAGCATGCAACTTTTTGGATCAGATTTCTAAAGCTAGCATGGAAGAAGAGAAATGAGAAAGCTCCCGATTTGCAAGTGTGCTTTGTGTTTTGTGCTGAAAGCCTCTGATAAATTCAGCCGTGTGATTCAATTAACTTTCTAGTACTCAGGAGAGAGAATTATGGGTTCTGCCAACCTGCCATCGACTAATCTTAATTGTCTTTTGACCTATGCTAGTTGCATTGAGGGTAGGGGGATTATTGGTAATGTCACAGTTTAAAGTATTAACATTATCCAGCATATAGATTATATAAAGGAGATTTGACCCCTTTTAGGAAAAGGTAACGGAAGTTAATAAAGTATAGGCAGTATGACTTCACTAATTAAACCAGTACCTCAGAATATTTTAATATAGAATTTTCCTCTAAGTCTTTGGGCCAATCTGAATGATAAATTTAATGCTTCTTACTACAGAATCCTGCTTTATAATATATAAACAACATTTTTTTATCCTTCTATAACTTGAGCAATATTAATGAGCTAATGCACACATGCTGAGTAGTTCTCAAACGTTTAACAAGTGTGTATACCAAGGTCTTCCAATGATAACCACCTTTCTACCAAATAACACAATCACCCATTAACTGTAGGTCACTAATTCCTACCCTTGCTCCTAAGCTTTGTCTACTCTGAGATGCCATTTGTAAAGAGTTCTCCTTTTTGAGCCTTGAGTCACCCTAAGAAACACAAGTCACTCAGGGAAGCCACTCTTCCAAGCCATTGCCCCACACCCATGATCACTCCTCCCAACAAGTCATAGAGCATCACTTCTACAAAAGAGGTCACAGAGGGGAGGGCCATGGGGGGTCACTCCAAGATCTATATGTGAGCTGGGGAAAGTGCTACCTTCCTCAAAGAATGATGGAACACAGCTCCGAATCACAGGCAGCAGTGTTCCTGGTGTCCTCAACTGGAACCAAGAAGGCACTGACTCAAAGACACTGTGAGATAAAGCATGGCTCAGTTTNTAAAAAAAAAAAGATGAATTCTGGATACATATCTTTCTTTTATAGTTTCATACAAACTCTTTATAATCCATTGTATAATTCTATGGATATAAATAAGGAAAAATCTGCCTAGAGGTGAAGTTGCTGTTTTTTTCCAGTTCAGCCAATCTCCAACTTCTCTCCCAAAGTGTCCAGCAGTAAGCCATCCCTATCAGCACTGGATGGGTCATGTAGTCACATTCTACTACATGGTCTTAAGTGTAAGGTTTATTCTGCCAAAAGTGTAAATATCATGCCCTATATCCTAAAAACAAATCTTGAAACAATAAAAAAGAGAAAAAGACGGTTTCTTTTCTTTCTGAATGCAAGGTGCTTTTTGCCAGCAGGGAATGAAAATTTCATAACAATTGCAGCAAAATTAAGCAGTGAGCAGAAAAAGTTGTCATAACACTACAAGATATTCAACTGAGAGCTACAAAATATAATTGGTCTGATGAAGAAGAGAGAAGAGTAGTACTATCAAATTTCCCATATTTGAGATTTGTTGTAGTTAAGCATTTTATGGGTCTAGAATCTGGGTTTAAAAAAAAAATCAAAACCAGAACCTGAGGCTTATTTCTGGGACTGGACATTATCATGCAGAACCTTCATGTCATCAAGCCATTGCACCCAGCAATGATCTTCAGATATGTCTGGATGTGTTTATAATAAGTGCAGAGCTGAAATATACATGAAGCCACACATTCTGATAGTCATTCATTCTACACATTAGTTCAATTCAGTTGCTCAGGCATGTCTGACTCTTTGCAACTGCATGGACTGCAGCAAGCCAGGCTTCCCTGTCCATCACCAACTCCCGGAGCTTGCATAAACTCATGTCCATTGAGTTAGCGATGCCATCTCATCCTGTCGTCCCCTTCTCCTCCTGCTTTCAATCTTTCCCAGAAACAAGATCTTTTCCAGTGAGTCAGTTCTTTGCATTAGGTGGCCAAAGTATTGGGAGTTTCAGCTTCAACATCAGTCCTTCCAATGAATATTCAGGACTGATTTCCTTTAGGATTGACTGGTTGGATCTCCTTACAGTCCAAGGGACTCTCGAGAGTCTTCTTCAACACCACAGTTTAAAAACATCGATTCTTTTGTGCTCAGCTTTCTTTATAGTCCAACTCTCACATCCATACATGACTATTGGAAAAAACAAAGATTTGACTAGATGGACCTTTGTTGGCTAAGTAATGTCTCTGGTTTTTAATATGCTGTCTAGGTTTGTCGTAGCTTTTCTTCCAAGGAGCATCTATAGCGATTTTGAAGCCCCCAAAAATGAAGTCTCTGTTTCCATTGTTTCCCCATCTACTTGCCATGAAGTGATGGCACTGGACGCCATGATCTTTGTTTTCTAAATGTTGAGTTTTAAGCCAACTTTTTCAATCTCCTCTTTCACTTTCATCAAGAGGCTCTTTAGTTCTTCACTTTCTGCCATAAGGGTGGTGTCATCTGTGTATCTGAGGTTATTGATATTTTTCCCAGCATTCTTGATTCCAGCTTGTGCTTTATCCAGCCCAGCATTTAGCATGATGTACTCTGCATACAAGTTAAATAAACAGGGTGACAACATACACCCTTGACATACTCCTTTCCCGATTAGGAACCAGTCTGTTGTTCCATGTCCAGTTCTAATTGTAGCTTCTTGATCTGCATATAGGGTTTGCAGGAAGCAGGTAAGGTGGTCTGGTATTTCCATCTCTCGAAGAATTTTCCACACTTTGCTGTGATCCACATAGTCAAAGGCTTTGGTGTAGTCAATAAAGCAGAAGGAGATGTTTTTCTAGAACTCTCTTGCATTTTCGATGATCCAACAGATGTTGGCAATTTGATCTCTGATCCTCTGCCTTTTCTAAATGCAGCTTCAATGTCCGGAAGTTCACGGTTCACATACTGTTGAAGCCTGACCTAGAGAATTTTGATGATTACTTTGCTAGCGTGTGAGATGAGTGCAATTATGCAGCAGTTTGAACATTCTTTGGCATTGCTCTTCTTTGGGATTGGAATGAAAACTTTCCCAGTCCTGTGGCCACTAATGAGTTTTCCAAATTTGCTGGCATATTGAGTGCAGCACTTTCACAGCATCTTCGCTTAGGATTTGAAATAGCTCAACTGCAATTCCATCACCTCTACTAGCTTTGTTCATAGTGATGCTTCATAAGACCCATTTGACTTCACATTCCAGGATGTCTGGTTCTTGGTGGGTGATCACATCATTGTGGTTATCTGGGTCATGAAGATTTTTTTGTATTGTTCTTCTGTGTATTCTTGCCACCCCTTCTTAATATGTTCTGCTTCTGTTAGGTTCATACAATTTCTATCCTTTATTGTGCCCATTTTTGCATGAAATGCTCCCTTGGTATCTCTAATTTTCTTGAAGAGATCTCTAGTCTTTCCCATTCTGTTGTTTTCTGTGTGTGTTTGCATTGATCTCTGAGGAAGGCTTTCTTATTTCCCCTTGCTATTCTTTGGAACTCTGCATTCAGATAGGCATATCTTTCCTTTTCTCCTTTGCCTTTAATTTCTCTTCTTTTCTCAGTTATTTGTAAGGCCTACCCAGGCAAACATTTTGTCTTTTTGTGTTTCTTTTTCTTGGGGATGCTCTTGATCACTGCCTCATGTACAATGTCATGAACCTCTGTGACATAGTTCATAGTTCTTCAGGTATTCTGTCTATCAGATATAATCCCTTGAATCTATTTTTCACTTCCACTGTATAATTGTAAGGGGTATGATTTAGGTCATACCTGAATGGTCTAGTGGTTTTCCCTACTTTCTTCAATTTAAGTCTGAATTTGGCAATAAGGAGTTCACAATCTGAGCCACAGTCAGCTCCTGGTCTAGTTTTTGCTGACAGTATAGAACTTCTACATCTTTGGCTGCAAAGAATATAATCAATTTGATTTTGGTATAGACCATGTGATGATGTCTATGTGTAGAGTCTTCTCTTGTGTTTTTGGAAGAGAGTTTTTGCTATGAGCAGTGCATTCTCTTGGCTGAACTCTGTTAGCCTCCTACTTTCTTCAATTTAAGTCTGAATTTGGCAATAAGGAGTTCACAATCTGAGCCACAGTCAGCTCCTGGTCTAGTTTTTGCTGACAGTATAGAACTTCTACATCTTTGGCTGCAAAGAATATAATCAATTTGATTTTGGTATAGACCATGTGATGATGTCTATGTGTAGAGTCTTCTCTTGTGTTTTTGGAAGAGAGTTTTTGCTATGAGCAGTGCATTCTCTTGGCTGAACTCTGTTAGCCTTTGCCCTGCTTCATTTTCTGTTCCAAAGTCAAATTTGCCTGTTATTCCAGGTACCTCTTGATTTTCGCATTCCGGTCCCCTATAATGAAAAGGACATCCACTATGGAGAACAGTGTGGAGATTCCTTAGGAAATTGCAAATAGAACTGCCTTATGACCCAGTAATCCNTGAATGGTTTGCCTTGGAAACGAACAGAGATCATTCTGTCATCTTTGAGACTGCATCCAAGTACTGTATTTTGGGCTCTTTTTGAGTATCACAGTAGTAGATATAATGGTCATCTGAGAAATTCACCCATTCCAGTCCATTTTAGTTCACTGATTCCTAAAATGTCAGTGTTCACTCTTGCTACTTCCTGTTTGACCACTTCCAATTTGCCTTGATTCATGGACCTAACATTCCAGGTTCCTATGCAGTATTGCTCTTTGTAGCATCGGACTTCACTTCCATCACCACAGTCACATTCACAACTGGGCAGTGTTTCCCTTTGGCTCTGTCTCTTCATTCTTTCTGTTGTTATCTCTCCACTCTTCTCCAGTAGCATACTGGGTACCTCCCAACCTGGGAAATTCATCTTTCAGTGTCGAATGTTTTTGCCTTCATACTGTTCATGGGGTTCTCAAGGCAAGGGTGGAGGCCGTGTCAGTAGTTTAGTTGCAGCTCTCCTGTAGATTCTACTTGTGGAAACCAACACCGAGCAACTCCAGTTTCCTTCGAGGAAGCTGGCCCTGACAGCTGCAGCCTTCTGTCTCCGGTAGTGTCACGCTTTAATTCTGTGTTACTTTGTGAGAGACAGACTGGACTCTGTTTTGGCTCTATTGGTTCTCACAGCACTAGGGGCTAGAACTACCTCTCATCCCTGCTATTATCTGCCAGAGCACCAAGCATTGGACAGTGCTTGTTGAGTACTTGTTAGATATAGAGTGTGAGAGAGGTCGGGGCTCCAGGACAGTTGGGGCAGGCAGGGCCCAGAAGGGGACTGCCTCTCCCCCAACTCTGGGAGACAGGGTGGGCCACAGATAGCAGCCATCCAATAGCTGGAGGAGCAACGTCCAGGCTTGTTCCTTCAACATCCCAAGCTGGGGGCTTCCCTGGGGGTCCAGTGGATAAAACTCTACATTCCCAATGGAGGGAGCCCGAGTTCCCATACATATGAATTTTCTGTGTGCGTATTAAACCAGGAAAGTGCCCAAGCATGTTTGCATGGATTGTAATTGGTACATATGAAGTCATCCCATGACTGTCCATATATCTGTCTTCCCACAAGAATGCATCCTCCTCAAGGACCAAGAGCAAGTCCTTTCATTTTGTTTCCTTCGTCCCAACAGACACAATGTGACTGACTGAGTATTAAATGAATGGCTTTGCAAGAAAGAGTGTGGCTTATACCTACATGAGCCATTATGACTTTGAGTGAAGTCTTTCATCTCTTTGTGCTCTGTCACGTGTCCTATTTCGTGATACACTTAAATGGATTAAGAGGTATGCATGTTTGTGGTGCTTAAGGATTCAACTTTGACATCACATTTCCTTTAGAAGTTTATGATCAGATAAGTAAAACTGATCTTCAAAACAGATATGATCTGAATAGAAATGTACTTCCTGTCTAAGTGCATTTCCCTTTGTGTCTACTTCTAACACCTAAGCTTTTTCACCTATGCTGTAACATTCTTAAATGGGGTTATTTTACACGAGTAACTTTGATCTATGTTGATTCATCAGCTCTTCTGACTTGGAGGCATGAAAAAGAAACTAATTGACCGAGATATTTATATACCAACTTTCACCTTAGAAATGATAGTTTCCAAATACTCACAAGTGAAGATACCATAAACTTTAGTGACTTAATTAAGCAAATGGTAAAAAGCCATTCATCTGGGAGGGTGTTAGTTATACAAGCAGGGGGATTATATGATTTTCAGCAAAGTGGTCTGAAAAGATTTAGGCTTACAACTAGATTCAAAATTCAATTCCTCCTTTGAATGGTATTTTCCTGTAGCTTACTCTTTATATTATTTTTCTCATACAAAATGGTGACATCATTACATATTTTGAAGAAGTGTTGGGAGATTTTGTAAATCATCCAGCATCATGCTGGCTTGTCTTCTCCCCACCTCAACTAATATATGAGACAGACCAATAGAACTCCGTGGAGTCAACAACCATTATAATAATAGATGCTGCCATACAGGGCTGAGCCATAAAAACCATAAACTGAGCTCTTTTCTCGGATGCATCTTTAACTCCATAGAATATTATTTATGTTTATCATTTCTGAGCAAGCAATTATAACTACTGATTTTAAATAACCAAAGAAATAAATATCTCCATAGAAATTGAGTGAAATGTTACTTAGCAAGTGTCATTCGTGTGTGTGTGTTTCTTTCTTTCTTTCTTTTTTTTTAATCTTTGGAAAGAGTAACATATTTGCTTGCAAAGCGAGAAATGCTATGACTTACCAACAAGATCTGGTTGCCTTTTGCATGTTATTTGTTGTTATGGCAAGGGACGTTCTAAGAGTGACAAGAAAAGATAACATGGGAACATGAATAAGAAATAAAGCCAGTTGTTATGGCAACCAGTTCTCCCAGAATAAGGGGTTGAATGAGCTCTCTCCTCAGTGCCTTCTTCCTATTTCCCAATTTTGAACTAAAGAAGACATATCCTTAGGCAGACACAAGCGTTATTAAAAACTCCCTTTGGCATACATATTTTTTGATCTCAGAAATTCTCATATTTTGAGTGATACTTAGATTATGGATGTATTGTTTTGTGATCTAAGTGTTTTTTATTTCATTCTTTGCAGTGGAGATGAATGCTGGTACTGATCAGATTCTAGAAGAATACGCCCTGGACTTCTGTCATTGAACTTTGGTGATATGGAGCTAACAGTCAGTGACTAGTGCAGTGTGACAACAAATAACAGAATCCTGCTAGGCAGCTGGTATGGATCACAAGGGGTCAAGGCAAAGTTATGGTAGAGTAATTGGATAAAATATCTCTGAACCCAGGTTACAAGATTGAAGAAGCATGGGTTATACTTTCCAGGTTCCTACAGTATCTGAGCTGTCTGCAAGGCAGCATAAATAACTGGGGTCAAAGGGTTAATGCTTCACAGTTTCTTGGGCACTACAGATAGGAATGTGGAAATAGCCCATGATAGCAGCGATCCCAACAGTGTCAGGGGAATTCCACTTAATTTTATATACAGACATTGGGCCCTGGATTTAAAGAACCTTGCTGAACTCTGAATGGGTCTTTTCCCCCATCCATATGCCATGGCAGCAGCAGCTTCTCTGTATTAATGGGAAAGTAGGGTCTCAAACTCAGATAGGTTAGAAATTGAACTTTCTATTTCTTATCAGGGGTCCTTAAAAACTTTCTGCCACTGTAGAAAGACAGGAGCTATGAAGCAGGCTTGACTTTTCATTGAGCAAACTGAGCTTCAACAACCTAAAATGTAAGCAGTCTCAAAGAGGTTCCTCTTCTGCTGCTGTAACGGTTACTAGCTCATATCTTAGAAGAGAGCATGCTGCCCCAAGAAAGCCATGTTCACCGTATCTAAGGATGGCTTCAGATGATGTCACTTCACAGTGTTCACCGTATCTAAGGATGGCTTCAGATGATGTCACTTCACAATCCTGCGATTTCTCCCCCTAGCCAAAGAGGGCATCATTCCAGGGTTCCTCATCCCCCTACCAGGGCTATCACAGTCCTTGGCTAGTATTCAGTTCTGCTCCCTCCCCCTGCACATGACAGAGAAAGAGGGGGTGGTGCTGTTACATTTTGTCTTATGTTTCAGAAATAACCTCTTTTCTCTCTACAGAATCATGATTAGGTTTTAGGTTTTCTGCCTAATGAAGCTCCCACCCTCCTCTGAGTCTAGGTATCAAAACTTTCTGTGATTTATTTCAACAGGCACTTCTTGAAGCACCTTTATATAATGGTATGAATCAAATGGACAATCAATAAATATTGGATGATGATGGATAAAGTTTAAGCCACAGAGTAAAGACTGTGCTGCTGAGCTGAAGGAAGTCAGTTTTTCTTTGGCACAATAAATAATAATTTCATTTTATGTACAGATTTCAGATGGTCAGATCATTCAACAGTAGAGCATAACTGAAACAAAATTCCCTCAGTGACCACTGACCACTGGTGAACTTCTAAACATACGATGCAGTTCAATGTGACTACAACAAGCAGGTAATGAAATGCTGGCCTCTGACCTTCCATGACTATTGATTTTAGCTCCTTTCTTGCTCCAGGAGACACACCTTTGGATATGTATGTAGGCACTATTCTCCTGGATTTTCTGGCAGTCATTTGCAATCAGTGGTCCTGTCAGACCCAATGCTGCAGTTTCATAACTATAATTGGATTGTCTGACTTCCTATTCAATTGGTACATGATTCTTCTTATTTCTTTTTTTGTTTTAAATCAATAAATAGTTTGTGGTGCCTTTAATAGAGAGAATCAGGTTTTACCATTTTATGGAGTTGACATTTTCAACAGAAGACCATCAAGTCTGTCAAAACAAATGCATAGGTTTTAAATTAATTGGATTTTCTGATCCCAGGGATGTACAATAATATGAATACATTTCATAGTGGAAATCAAAGGGCTATATCACAACTTCTTTGAACTGTAATGCCCTGAACGCTACGCTTAAGAATAGAAACATTTCTTTTTCTTTTTCTTTCCCTCCACTTGCAAATCCCTTGACTTATAATGAAGTTATAGAATTCATGAATTACTTTATGGTTAAGCCTCAGGCTATGGGTATGAACGTTCTTATACATTTATATGTATATAGAAAGTCCACATGTTTACACATACATATCAACTTTAAACACACATTCACATATGCATATGTGACACAAAGACCTGGATACTTCCATTTTTAAGAGTAAATCACATTCAGGGCATTTCTGCAAATACTATGTGACTATATGAAACTTTGCTAAGAGATGAAGATGCAAAAATGAGTAATACAGAGTAACTGCCACCAGAAGTCCTGCAGGAGGATAGATGGTTTCTGCAAAATAATCAGTAAATCT
The DNA here is from genome assembly GCA_006410675.1 of Oreotragus oreotragus. Lineage (NCBI taxonomy): Eukaryota > Metazoa > Chordata > Mammalia > Artiodactyla > Bovidae > Oreotragus > Oreotragus oreotragus. The sequence continues at coordinate 311,083 of SJYX01019516.1, forward strand.
GCATCTCTTAGCTTATGGTTAACAGTTTGGTTCATTTTAGAATCAGGTTTGCACCACTGATTCTGTACTGACTTGAGTAAAAATACATTTCAGAATAATATGGGGTTTCGACTTGGGGCTACTTGCTTAAAATCAGATTCATTCCACATGTCATTGCTATCTGTGAATATTCATTCTGCAGGAGATAGAAGTTTTTCCACTGGATAGAGATCATTATCAAATGTTTCCATCTTCCTCTGAAGCATTCACTATTAACTGCTGTTGGAAGCAGGATTCTAGACTGAGTGGGCCATTGGTTTGTTCTGGTAGGACAGTTCCTGAGTTTTAATGTGCATACACTGTTTGGAAGAAAAAGAAAAAAACTATCGGATACAAGCTTAACATTTTATGTAGCACTTAACTGATTAATCTAATGTATAAAGTTTACCATTTCATTTTTTAAAAATTTAAATTCAATGCTAAACATGAATCCTTGAAGTTCAGGAGTACAAAAAGAAAAAAAAAAAGTCCAGGTCATGATAAAAAAAAAAAAAAAAATCCCCTTATCCAATTCCACTTGGCAGCCAGATTTGCACATTTTTCAAGTGGCTTATTTATTGGGGTAGGAACTGATTTAGAATAAGACTCTGTAAAGGGTAGCAGGCACTTTCAGAATTTCAACACAAGGAAGGGAAGCATGGATACCGACTGCTATTCTTTTCGGCTATATGTGCTTTCAACCTCACTAGACCTCATTCATCTGTGTGGGGACTAGATTTGCCTGAGTCAGTTGAAAATCAACTATGGAGAAAATATTTTTAACAAAGGCCTGAATTATCTGGACTTGATATTTATTTCAGAAAGATTCAATAGATATACTATTGAACTATGCTGGTCCATACTGTTTTATTATACACAGCTCCTACAGTTGAAAGAATGATGGATATCTTGTACTATTTGATTCAAGCATATGATATAGTCTCAGGACAAAAATTGTCAAAGCCATGTCTCCCATATGGTGAAGGAGCTAGTGTGGGGCTAGAATGTTGGCAAGGATCTTCATATTTTATAAGATATTGCATGTAATTCTGTGGGAAAAAATTCCATATATAATAAATGTAAAGTTACAATACATTGTGAAGGAAACCCTATTCAAGATCCACTATGACCAGTTTCACAGTAAAATCTGTGGAAAACTCTGCAACAAATTAAACAATTTATTTAAATGAATTCCTTAAGGAATGTTGTGCTGGACCATAAAGTATCTTTTCTGATCAAATGCCTATCTGCATTTTAGAGGATAGCAATTTTCATGATTGCATGTAATACAGCCTGGGAAACTCTGCCCCAGGCCCAAAGTTTCTTGAGGATCCAGTACTTTCTTGCCCTTGAATCTCCAAGGGTTAACACAATGCCTGGGACCACACACGAGGTTAATTTTCCCAACCTAAAAAATGAAAGCTTTAGATACACAGTTTGTAATCTAGTTCTCATATGATGCATGCTGTTTTAAAGAAAATTATATCTCCCCTTCAGCGAACTGGTATTTCATAAAATAAGCTACGCACTCTGAGTTTGAATAAATTCAGATGTTTTTCTTAGAATGCATTTCACAGCTTGGGGATAGCATTCTGAACAATGTAACATCCCCCATTCTTAAAAGGTGTATGTCTGTCTTCTCATGTTAAACTTCCTTTTTGTTCTATGTATGTCTGTAGTAATGGTCTATGATTTTTGGAATGGGTATATTATACAGGTGTCTTTTATTTTTCTTTTCCTTAAATTATTTTTAAGCACCCAATGAGGAAGCTTGCAGCCTGTGGCACTTCCATGAATATTATCTGAAAATGTCAAGAAATCTAAATCCATCACCAACAGTGATTACTTTCTTTATCCTGGTGGTGATAGTGACATTATTTAGATACAGTTGTAGAGCAAACAACAAACAGAGATACCTTCCTACAGACTCTAGTTTCTGCTGCTAAGTCACTTCAGTCCTGTCTAACTCTGTGAGACCCCATAGACGGCAGCCCACCAGGCTCCTCTCTCCATGGGATTCTCCAGGCAAGAACACTGGAGTGGGTTGCCATGTCCTTCTCCAATACAGGAAAGTGAAAAGTGAAAGTGAAGCCACTCAGTCGTGTCTGACTCTTCGTGACCCCAAGGACTGCAGCCTACCAGGCTCCTCCGTCCATGGGATTTTCCAGGCAAGAGTACTGGAGTGGGGTGCCACTGCCTTCTGCAACAGACTCTAGTTTCTAGGCTACATTAATAACAGTGGTACGAAATCACTACCACAGAAGGATTTTCAGTCTGTATTCTATTTGGCAGATATGTGTGAACAGGCTGCAACTTATTTTTCCCTGTTTGGTCTTGGGAGTTGGGGTTGCCAGTCCCGCCATAGGCTAATTCTTCTCCCCACTGTTCCTTCCTCCCAGTGTTTCTTCTACCACATTTCTCCCTTCCTCTCCTCCAACTCTCCCTCTGGATTGGTTTCCTCCTCTCAGAGCACGAGTATACTCAAGAATCTTCTATCTTGGTGGAAAAAAAAATCACCCTCCTTTCACTGCTTTCTCCTGTTGTCTCTCTCCCCTCTCTCTCATGGAAAAGCTACTTGAATGAATATCCTTTTTTCCCTTCTTCACTTTCTCATCTCCCATTTGCTACTGAACCCAGGATGTGTGTGCTTGCTAAGTCACTCCAGTTATGTCCCAACTCTTTGTGACCCCATGGACTGTAGCCTGCCAGACTCCTGTGTCCAAGGGATTTTCCAGGCAAGAATACTGGCGTGGGTTGTCATGCCTTTCTCCAGGGGATCTTTCCCACCCAAGGACTGAACCCATTTCTCTTTATGTCTGCTGCTTTGGCAGGCAGGTTCTTTACCACTAGTGCCACCTGGGGAGCCAGGACAATACTTACTAATCTCTCAGGAGAAGAGATTAAGAAGTCTTCCTTTTCTGCCTCTCACTTTAGGTTTGGAAGTGCACCCCACACGGGGCTTTGATTGTGCTTTAAATCCTACCCTCTATTGCAGAAATTATCACCCAATACTGCAATGTTTTTCATGTCTGCTTGTCTTTGTAAAAGGCAGAACCTATGTCTTAATTATCTTTGTATCCCCAACATCCAGCATAGTGCCTGGAGACAACTATGGGGACTTAATCATACCTATTATTAGCATGCAACTTTTTGGATCAGATTTCTAAAGCTAGCATGGAAGAAGAGAAATGAGAAAGCTCCCGATTTGCAAGTGTGCTTTGTGTTTTGTGCTGAAAGCCTCTGATAAATTCAGCCGTGTGATTCAATTAACTTTCTAGTACTCAGGAGAGAGAATTATGGGTTCTGCCAACCTGCCATCGACTAATCTTAATTGTCTTTTGACCTATGCTAGTTGCATTGAGGGTAGGGGGATTATTGGTAATGTCACAGTTTAAAGTATTAACATTATCCAGCATATAGATTATATAAAGGAGATTTGACCCCTTTTAGGAAAAGGTAACGGAAGTTAATAAAGTATAGGCAGTATGACTTCACTAATTAAACCAGTACCTCAGAATATTTTAATATAGAATTTTCCTCTAAGTCTTTGGGCCAATCTGAATGATAAATTTAATGCTTCTTACTACAGAATCCTGCTTTATAATATATAAACAACATTTTTTTATCCTTCTATAACTTGAGCAATATTAATGAGCTAATGCACACATGCTGAGTAGTTCTCAAACGTTTAACAAGTGTGTATACCAAGGTCTTCCAATGATAACCACCTTTCTACCAAATAACACAATCACCCATTAACTGTAGGTCACTAATTCCTACCCTTGCTCCTAAGCTTTGTCTACTCTGAGATGCCATTTGTAAAGAGTTCTCCTTTTTGAGCCTTGAGTCACCCTAAGAAACACAAGTCACTCAGGGAAGCCACTCTTCCAAGCCATTGCCCCACACCCATGATCACTCCTCCCAACAAGTCATAGAGCATCACTTCTACAAAAGAGGTCACAGAGGGGAGGGCCATGGGGGGTCACTCCAAGATCTATATGTGAGCTGGGGAAAGTGCTACCTTCCTCAAAGAATGATGGAACACAGCTCCGAATCACAGGCAGCAGTGTTCCTGGTGTCCTCAACTGGAACCAAGAAGGCACTGACTCAAAGACACTGTGAGATAAAGCATGGCTCAGTTTCCAGGTTATTGCTATAGCTCGACTACAGTATCTATTCATCTGACCTCTTTGAGCTAGCAAGGAAATTGAATCCAAATGCCTTTGAAAGTGAAAGTGAAAGTGCTAGTTGCTCAGTCCTGTCCAACTCTTTGTGACCCCATAGACTGTAGCCGTCCAGGCTCCTCAATCTGTGTGGCTCTCCAGGCAAGGATACTGGAGTGGGTTGCCATTCCCTTCTCCTGGGCATCTTCCCCACCCAAGGATTAACCTGGGTCTCCTGCATTGCAGGCAGACTTGTTACTGTCTAAGCCACCAGGGAGCCCAGATAGAACTTCATAAGCACTATTCAACCCAATTTTCTGACCCGTAGGTCTATGGTTCTGTTTGTCATAAATTATGAAGAAGAACCATCTGAAAATTTATACCAGCAAGGATCTCACCTGCCCATCTCACCTCCCCCGATTAAACTAGTATCCCAAGATGCTACTAAATGAGAACTGGGGCTAATGATGGCAAATGCTCAATAGAGATGACTGACCTTCCCAATATGAAAGGGATTTTTTCAGATCGAAATAATGAGTCACAATCTTGAAACTAAATCCTCAGCCCTCTCAGATTTCCCTTAAGTCATTAGAATGAAAGTCAAGTCTCCAAAGTTTAAGGGTATAACAGCTTTCAGAGAAGTACAGGGTCAAAGTATCACTCGAGTAATTTACACAAACCACATATTTTATCTCAAAGGGAGGCTTTTTCAGATAACCATGCTAGTTGGACCTAAATTCTCTGGATAATTCTGCCAGTTCTCCTCCCTGTTATGTGTAGATCAAAGCATAATGACTCGGCCTAGGACAATTGAAAAATTAATAACCGAAGCAAGGGTTTAAGAAATCCATAGTAATGACACAAATGAGACCTATCAAATTAGAAAACCAAAATGAAAACACACTAAACACTTTGAAATTTAATTAGAAAAGGTTCCAAGTTCAGGCCTCACTGAGGCCATTTCAACACCAGCACTCTAGATTGGAATCTGAGGAAGAGAGTCATTATGGTGAACGTGACCTTGGGGAGGAGGAAAGATCTGCTTACTGTCTCCTTTACTCTGTCTGCCTTTTAGGGCTTGCCCCTTAACATCTTAAAAAAGTCAGGACAACAAAGTGAAACAGGCAGCCTCTCTTCAATTTAACCTTCACAAGAGACAGAGTTCAGTCTCCCCCTCCCCAATAATAACAGTATCAAAATTGATTTGAGACCATTCACCATAAACCATTTGAAAATATTTTTCAAATTAATCTATAAACTATGAACCATAAATTGGCTGCTGATCCCTATGAACAATTTCCATTGACTTCTAAGTCCAATACTGTATATCAGGTAAGACTCACTTTTCTCCTTTGCAAAAGAAAAGGGGCTTGCAGGTTATATATGTTTAGAATGAATCATCTTTCTTTTCTATAGCCTCTTTCATACAAATTGTATATCCTCTGAACACTTTATAGACTTCTACAATATGGGAGAGTGTAAAGAATAAATTACAAGGAACAAGAGAGAAGACAGGCTTCTATTCCTCTGTGAAGTTTATGTGGTACCTATCTCTGAAGGCTCTATATACGTTGCATTATTATTTTACACCTTCAAATTTAGCCCATTATGCATTTAGTTCTCAAGTTATTACTGTGTGATGTCCGACACTGCCATTAATCACATTTTTATCAGTGAGGAGGCTGAGACAAACTGAGGTTTCTACAAGGTCACATACTACATACAATGGCTAAAGGTCACACATGCAAACATAGGGTCCATTCAGCACACTTCAGAACATAAGCACTGGCTGACTTTGCAGGGAACGGGTGACACAGGCGGGTTATTATAATACATAATGTATCCACCTTCCTTCCCAAACTAGCTTTATGATTTGTAAAGTTGGTATGTAGCAGGTATTTACACACATGCTGGATCCAGTTTTATGATTTGCCTGTATATCTACATTAAAGTTGTCTTGGATCCTGAACCAAGTCTGGGCAGCCTTGTAACCATCTGTAAATTAGTGTCTCCTTTCCTGACTATCTTTGGAAGTTTCCACTCCTGGTTGTTTTTTTCTCATTCTTCCATTCCACAATATTCTTCAAAAATTTAGTTTGTTACTAGACCTTCATTTTTACATTCCTAAGATAAAGCACTAAATAAAAATATGTTGCTAATGATTTCTTTCCTCCCCCTCTCTTGAAGAAACGGATTCACAGGGCTGACCTAGGTTGTGTTTCTTTGGTACGCACCAAGTTTACATGCAGCAAGAGTGAGGAGTCCCTGCATTCTAATTCTGGGTCCCTGTGTCCTTCTCTCACAGTCACAGATAGGATGACAGTGTTGGATGGGAGTGCTTGAGAGCCAGCTAGGGACTGCCTGAGAAGGGTCAGGGTGTGAGAGTGTCCATGAACCTGGGACAGAAAACTTGATCTGTTCAGAAAACAGAGCTCTTCCCTAAAGCAGGCACAGCTGTTAACAACCTCAAGAGCTGCCACCTCATAAGTAGTGCCAGACCCTTCTCCGAAGATAAAACCAAGAGCGATATTAACTATCCTATTTAAAGATGCAGACCCTAGCTTTTGTCAGCAAATTTTACACCTTTACCTGGAGAAGCTGGCATTTTCCATGTGCCACAGTTCCTTCCAGGGTTATGTATACAAGAGGACATGTAGTATTTACACACAAACACACTCATACACACACTCACAGTTTCCTAGCAGAGACAGCAAAATTTTGGTGAGCTGAGGGTGGACAATCCATGAACACATAAAATACTATACAGAACTCTCTATCTTTATATCACTGAGTAGACACAGATTATTGTTTCTTTCCTTACTGAGATTTTTCAGCTATAAAGAAAAATGTTTCATGGAGGCCATGGGTCCATGAAGTGGAGCTATTACACGATTACACTGTAATAGTGTGCTATAATTCAACTGTGGTTTTGACTGCCAGTGATCACAATGGGGCAGGGTTGGCAGGAGAACTCCTTCCCACCACAACACCAGGAGCCTAGCTTTATTTGAGTCCCACCTCAAAGGAAAAGGGAAAGAATGGAGCAGCTCTAGAGAGCCCAACTACTGTTACTCTGACCTGGAGACCAATGGAAGGAGGCTGTAAATCCATATCCCAAAGCTGGGGTTTCTCCCTCTCTGACCAATCCTTAGTCTGGTTAGTGAATTAGAACTATGGTCGTCAGATTGATATTGTTTCATTGCTCAGTCATGTCTGATTCTTTTGTGATCCTGTGGACATAGCCTGCCAGGCTCCTCTGTCCATGGGATTTTCCAGGAAAGAAGACTGGAGAGTGTTGCCTTTGCCTCTTCCAGGAGATCTTCCTGACTCAGGGATTGAACCTGTGTTTCCTGCATTGGCAGGTGGATCCTTTACCACTGAGCTACATGGGAAGCCCATCTGCAGACTAACAAGGATGCTAGTAACCTCTTAGTGTTAGTGTGCTGCTGACCAGGAGCCAGACGGTGTGCTCCCAAGAACCAAGAAAGTCACAGGTGCTGCTGACGGAGCTGAAGATCTCTCAGGATAACAAGAATAAGGTTTCTTAACCTGAAACAAGACAGAACAACAATTCCCTCCATCAACGCAACCAGCTTCAGATTAATAAAGCTGTGACTTTTCGACATTATAGTCTATAGCTGCAAGACAACCCTGAGTGACAGGTAAATATCAGTGAAAGAATGGGTTTCCATAAATACTTATTTATTTATGAAGAGTATGTGGCATGTAGAATAAATAAACCTGCCGTCATTGTTTCTTTTTGAAGTCCGTAACCTGTCATCATAGGTTAAATAACTGTCAGGAGAGCTCATACCCATGAAGTTTTAAATAGGAGTGGAAATTGGTGTTTCCCTATGGTAGATGGATGTTTCTACACATTGCCAGTTCTTTCCTTTCTACAAAAAGTTATGTTTAAATGTACAAAAAATAAATCAAAATATGTATTCCATGAGGCGAAAGGTCTTAGGAGGTGGGATGGAGCTGAGGATGAGTAGGAGGGAGGTCAATTTATGTTATATGACTACTCTTTTTTAATACTGATTTTTATTTCTTTGGCTGTGACCGATCTTAGTTGCAACAGGCAAAATCTTTGGTCTTCATCCGCTATGAGGGATCTTTGCTTGCATCACTTGAACTCTTAGTTGCGACATGTGCAATCTAGTTCCCTGACCAGGGATCGAACCCTGGGCCCCCGCATTGGCAGTGCAGAGTCTTAGACATCAGACCACCAAGGAAGTTCCCCACAACTATGGTTTACCTGCAGTTAATATCATATATTTTCAGTGCTCCACAGGTTAATCTAGCTTACTTGCTACTGTCCTTACTATTGATTTTAATTGCTTCCCAACAATAGTCTGTTTTATTTAACTGATCTTTGAAAGTCCCATGTAACCATATTTAGAGGCATTGCTCACAGCATCTTTTCTCTCTTCCACTCAGCTTCTGTCCTCTAAATGGGCTTCTCTTCCAGCCTCATTTGCTTTTTATTTTTGCTTGTTTCCCCACTGTCTTTGTCCTGCTCGTTCTCCCTTTCTCTCTATTTTTGTAACCGTCCTCTTGACTCGATCCTCTTCTTTCTTGTTGCAGCTGCAGCTTTTTCCAGTTTTCTCTATGCTGGTGCTTGCTGTTGTCACTAAACACTCTTCTTTTCTTCCTGCCTACATTTTTTTTCATGCTTTCCTCATTTATCCTCCCCATTCCTGTATCTCTGTTAACTTGGAAGTTTTCAGAAAAGCAAAAAGAACATGAAACTTGAAAGTTTCAAAGTCACAGGAAAACATAACACTCAAGCTTGCCTCAGCAGAGACTGAATCTCCATTCCTGCAGAATTACATGAACTAATGTAATTAGTTCTCAAAAAGTGAGAGGCTATAAGGGAAGCTGCACTGGTTCATATATCATTTAGGTGAGATAATTTAATGTTGAATTAATCGCTCCCATGAGTAGTCATCTTAGATTATTGTCCCTGATAAAGGAAATTAGGAAGTTTCCACCCTTTATGAGAAGAAGCATAGTGACAAGTGTGTCTCACATCAACAGATAAGGTCCAAAAGAAGGAGGCAGTCATTCCAGCTTTATCATTCCAATTCTATCTAGTTTATTTAGACAATCCTTAAAAGTAGAGGATCCCAGGACTCCCATTTGATTTTTTAACTAAACGTATTTAGTTACGCTTCACACACACACACACACACACACGGCCATATCCCAAGAATATCACACTCATTGATGAAAGATGAAAGCTAATTAGATAACCAAGTGAATGTGCATCTAGTGTGTTTATCCTGTAGACTCTATGTTTGAACCATTTTCAGATTTCTTTTCCAACTCCCTTAAGATGTCTGATGCCACATAGATTTCTATACTGTCTTGTATGAAACCTGTTTTTTTCCAGGCCTGCACATAATCAAGTAAGGGATTCACAAATTCCCCTCTTCTTCTCTCTCTTCTATAAGCAATGCTTATAAGGGGACATTCTTACATTCTACCCATATCCCCTGTACTACATAGGTGGCTGTCTTGATACTATATGTGTATGTGTAAAGTTACACACGTTGTTAAGCACAAAAGTTCTAGTGAAATATCGGCACCCATAGAAGGAAGTAACGGAACCTATTTAATTTTTCTGATTCCAGTATACTGTGTTATCCATGAGCTGAGATAACACAAAGATAGTGCTGAAAATGACAAACAGCCCAGGGAATGGCAGAGTTCCACAATAATGACACTGCCTGCTGCCCTCTCACTCCCATTGCTCCACTGGGAGGATACAGTGACTTTGAAAACAGAAAAGACAGGCATTTATGATGTCCCCAGGGCACTGGGATGAGGAGGACAGCCTTGTTGGACACAGTTTCCTGCCTCCTGCTGTCATTCAGGGAACAAACGGATTTTGAAATCTACAGGTCATTAGTTGAATAAAATATTGAATAAGATACAAAACTCTAGTTTCCCCCTGATCTCTGCCCCAAGCCTCATGATCTGATGAGCTCCACCTCTCCCATTCTACTCCCACCTTCCACAAAGCCAAGAACCATCATGGAAAGCAGTTTTGCTATCATATCATCTCACAGTCGGATGGTCATCCTGTTACTCTGATTTTGAGAAGTTCAAGTCGTTACCTTTGAGGAACAATTAACGTCTATTTCCAGTCCATTATCCTTTTTCAGGACAAGCAGTATTTTATGGGCTTTTAAACAGGATATGGATACCCCATCAAATGTTGGTGGTCTGAGCTACAGCAAAGGCACCAGGCAACCTGCCAAAGATGTGGCCAAGTTCAAAACATTCAAAGCTGAACTATATTCCTCTCAAGAACAGTCTAGGCCTGGTAAGACATACCCAGGCTTTCTATCTGGGAAATTTATCATTCATGCCCAAGATGGAAATTATGATTTCTCCGTGATGTGTGGGAACCAGAAAGGCACTGAGCATCTGAAATAAAATGAAAACAATTTAGCTCTGTTGAATGTCACCCTCTGTTGTTGATTTCCACACATCTGTGCATTTTCCCTTATACGAGACTTCATTTAAATGTGCTAGTTTTTGAGAAAGATGAAGAAAATCCATAATCAAAATTCTCTTGCTCATAGCATTCCTAGTTTCATAGACTCAGTATCTCTCTGAAGGGAGTTACCTCTTCAGCAAGTCCATACTCAGACAGATACCATGTGTGTGCATGTGTGTGGGTATGTTTCATAATCTGAAAGAGCAAATGCCTCAGCTGGAAAAGTCCTTATTTTTCAAAGACTATCACTTCCATACCATCCTGGCTAACCAGAAGCCAGCACACAAGCTTCAGTGGGGAGAAATACAAAGACCCTCATGCCAGAATGAAGCCAATGCAGCACAGAACTCAGACCTCCCATGGAAGCTGGATATGGGGGTGTCCTTCTCCACTTCTCCATTCACTGTTTGCTCATCAGGCCAAGGTGTGTCTCCTTTCTAAGTCCTGACAATCTGAAAATGGTGAGAAATTGATCTCAGCCCCCTTCCCAGATGACAAGCAAGTTGTACACTGTATTCACTCCCACTCTTCCCTGTTTATCTGCCCTGACAGTTCACTGCAGCTCTGTGTAGCTGGGAGCCCAGAGGGCATCCATGACCTTTCTCAAGCTGTTCCCAGCTGTCAGCAGTGCCTCCGTCCCTCTTTCATTTTTCTATCTGTTGCTTGTTTCAGGTGCTTCCTTTCTCCTTCATTACTAGTCTCTCTGTGTGTCTCTTCCTCCTTCAAATCACCAGCATCTTTCAACTGTATCGCTTTACAAATTGCTACTTTATTTTTCCCTGCCATTCTTTCCTTTCTTTCGTCACCTTTACTTTAGAATTTATTTGTGTTTTTCTTCGTTAATTTTTGGCAAAAGGAGCTCAGTGCCTGACACAGTATACTAGTGCTTTCAGAAACACTGAATGATAAAAAAGAAAAGAAAAATACAACAAAGAACTCAGGTGATTACTTTCCTCTTCATTACCACATGCTGGTCATCCTCAAATATCTCACATCTATTTCACTCTTTTCCCCTTCTTTTCTATACTTCCTCTCTTTAGCATTATTTCCCTCCACTTATGTGTTATTTTAGATCCTTGAATATCACACAGTAGTCAGGATGTGACAGAGTACTGGCCTGTGATGCTTACTACCAGAAATATTCTGCAAGTTCAGGCTTTTGAAAGAAACAACAATATATTATGTTTTATATGTCCATTTGGAAAACTTAAGACATATGAGGGCTTGGCAGAAACATCATCAACTTTAGAGTAGTGCTCAATCATTCCCACAGAGAACATTCTTACAACCTATCGCTGCTTCTAGAAAATGGGTACCGACTCTGATGGAAAATAAATGGGAACAGGATAGCTTTAGAAAATGCTTCCAAGTCTTTTGTAGGAGGCCTAGATTAATAAAAACGGTCAGATTATTGGGGTAGGATGGGCTATTTTTGCAACACAATATACCATTGAACCATCACCCTTGCAGTGTTCAATCTGTAACTATATGGGTATGTTGGAAAGAAAAAAAAATATCTTTCTGATATTCAGGACTTAAAGGTTCAATTTTGCTTTTTTGAATTTTTTTCTTCCTCTTGTTGGCAGAAAAAAACTGTTTCAGATCTCATTTTTTGATTTAAAAATATTATCTCCAATCCAGAAAGGTTCACTCTAAACCAGAGATGACATTTCTGTACTATGAAAAAACAGGAACAAAGATTAGATTCAACTAACTCTTTGGCAATCAATATAGGGAGCTGCTTTGCACCCCTCCCCTTTCCCCCTTCAATACATTTCCCATGAATGCTCTTCTATATTTGGAGAAGAGCTGGAGGTGAGGAAGGCTGTACACAATGAATTGAGTATGCTTTATTAATGTAACCACAGACCTGTGACCATAAATTCAAAATTTTTCCTTAGTTTTCTTTTCCCCATCACTTATTATAATATTTTTCCTTTCAGAGTAATTTTGTATTCTTTTATTGCTTGGATTTTATGAAATTCTAAATAACTCATTTTTATCATATCAAGTGATCAGGAATATTCTTGTCTGAATAGTTTCAGGTCTTTCTCCAGTCACTAATGCTGATTTTCAGACAGATTATGGTTCAGAACTCTCAGAGACCTAGTTATTCTTGAAGCTGTGGCCACTGTCATTAATTAAAGTCATTATGCGGGTAGTTAAATATTTAGCAGATTGTTATGAATCAGGCACACTAGACAAAGGCATTCCTTAATGATAAGAACCCTGAGAGATTTCTCCTTTGTTCCCAGGATAAGGAAGTAAAATGACAAGCTCATCTCAGCCGGAGCCGTGATGACCAACAGCTCTTGTTGGCACTCTATATGCTGACAGCACTTTCTTGATTTTTTTCTCACTTCCTTTTGTCTTCCTATTTTTTCTTTCTGTATTAAAAATGATAGTCATTTTGCTACTAGGTGATGAAGGAGAAAGAAATGCCTCTTTCACAGATAAAAGCAAGGCACTACTTTACAGCAACACTGGCTTAGTGTCTTGTATCATCAGTCTCTCCGGCTTTATCCATCACCATCACTGTTGCGTCTCTTGCGGTCCAAGGTTGACGGCAACAAGACAGATATCATTCCTGAATACAAAGAAATGCAGGGAAGAAGCCCTGATTCCAGAACACTGTTGTGCTGACACTCAAACTAAATACCTAGAGACTCATGGTCTTCCAAGAGTGTGCACAAGTGCATTTACTTATTGATTTAAACAAGTACTTATTGAGTCACCATTATCCCTGGACTCTTGGAATTGTCTCCTAATCGGTTCCTCTGCTTCTGCTGGAGCCCCTTTTCTATCTAATCTCAGCTCAGCATTCAGAATGATCCTATTAAAACCCATCACTCTCTCCTTTTCTCCAGACATTCTTGGCCCACTGCGACTAAAATCATCCCTTCCTTACACTGGCCCTATACATGGTCCTCAGTCAACTCTCTGACCCACTTTCAGTCTCTCCCTACTTGCTCCACTCCATCCCAAAGACCTTTTCCCTATTTCTCAAACACCAGCTGAGCTCCCATCTCAGGGCCTTTGCACTTGCCCCTCTCTCTACTTCCAGCACTTTTCCTGAATCTGTCCATAGTGAGACCTTTCCTGGCCCTTCTATCTAAAACTGTACTCCTCCCTTATTCCTTTTCCATGATTTATCATTTTCCTTAACACCTGCCAATGTCTTCCACACCATATAGTGATATTTTAGTTATCTTTCATGTTCCCAACTAAAGTGGCATGAAGGCAGGGATTTGCTTATTTCTTTGCTATATCTACAATGTCTAGGAAAGTGCTTAGCATAAAACAAACCCTTAATTAATATAAGGTGAATGAATTGGGACAGGGAAGTCAATGGTCAGTAAGACAGGGATGATTGCTGCCCACAGGATATCATAACCCACTGGGACAGACCAACCACATTTAAAGAGCCAAGTGGGCAATCATTTCAAACTCTTATAAGCACTATAAACAGCAAACAAAATATTGAGATGAAACACAAAAGGAGGGAAGACGTCATTCAGAATCACTGGTCATGAAAGTCCTTGCTATGAGATGTGAAGGATGAGATAAAGCTGAAACATATTAGAGTAGGTGCTGGAGACAAGAGAGGGTGGTAGGGAGAGAACAGGTGTCTTGAGACAGGAAAAACGTTGGCGTGCTGCAAGAACAGAGAAAACTTGTGGGGCTGGACCTGAGGAGCAATAACGTCATTGCTCACATTTATGAGGCTTTATTGAGAGGCCAGATCTTTCTGTAACTATCTTAACAGCCCTACACAGTAGAGAACATCCTATCATCCATTTCACAGAAGGACATGGGATGTACAGCTAACAAGTGGTAGAACTGGGACTGTAGAACCTAGACTCTGAACACTACCCTCCTGCTGCCTTTCTACGCAGCAGAATTCTATGCTTAAATGGAGGTGCTGAGGATCCAAAAATGCATGTGTTTCGTTGCTACAAATCTTTGCAGGGAGTATTTAAAAATCAGGCAATATAATAATTTTTATGCTGTTAATTTATTTATATATATGTTTTTGGAGTTACGTCACAATGTTATTCTGGTTTCTGCTGTACAATGAAGTGAACCAGTTATGCGTATGCTTAGTTGCTCAGTCGTGGCCAACCCTTTGTGACCCAAAAAACTGTAGCCTGACAAGCTCCTCTGTCCAATGGGACTCTCCAGGCAAGAATACTGGAGTGGGTTGCCGTGCCCTCCTCCAGGGGATCTTCCCAACCCAGGGGTCGAACCCAGTTCNTAGTTGCTCAGTCGTGGCCAACCCTTTGTGACCCAAAAAACTGTAGCCTGACAAGCTCCTCTGTCCAATGGGATTCTCCAGGCAAGAATACTGGAGTGGGTTGCCGTGCCCTCCTCCAGGGGATCTTCCCAACCCAGGGGTCGAACCCAGTTCTCCCACATTGCAGGTGGATTCTTTCACTGTCTGAACCACCAGGAAAGCCCTATATGTATACATATATTCCCCACTCCCACTCCCACCCCCATTCCACCCCTCTAGGTCATCACAGAGCAATGAGCTGAGCTCTTTGTGCTTTATAGAGGTCCCTACTAGCTAGCTAGTTTAGACATGGTAGTGGATATATAGCAATACTACTCTCCCAATTTTCCCCACCCTCCCTTTCCTCCACCATGTCTACATGTCCATTCTCTACAACTGCGTCTCTATTCCTACCCTGGAAATAGGTTCATCTGCATTATTTTTATAGATTCCACATATATGCATTATAATATAATTAAAATTAATAAGGAATAGTATAAGAATAATAAGTTAGGAGTTTGAGGTTAATATATGCATTGCTATAGATAAAATAAACAACCAGGAAGGACATGCTATGTAGCACAGGGAACTCTATTCAGTATTTTTTAATAAGGGAAAAAAATTCTGAAAAAAGAATATATATATATTTATATATATAACTGACTCACTTTACCATATACCTGAAACTAAAACAACATTGTAAATTATATATCAATAAAAAAGAGTAATGTGAAATCAGTTTAAGAAAAATAAATCATGCTTATTATTATTTTTACCTCTGAGCCAACGAATATACTATACTCTCTTGAGCTTACAGAGAAGAAATTGGTGTTTTAACGTCTACAAGTTTACAGAGACAACGAAGCACAGTGTCAAAATGAAAACCTATCTACCCTGAAACAGCACAGGGTATCTGCCCTGGATCAATCCATCGTGCCTGTTACATAGCCCAGCACACTGGCAGCTAGTGTCGCACACTTTAGATGCAGGGGGCGACATGCACATAAGCACACACAGACCTGCTCAGCCAGCTCCTTGAAATAACCAGGACTACAATCTGAAAAGAGTTTTTGTATCTCTGAGAATCCTCAAAGACGCTTTGAAAGACTTGAAGAGAAATGATCTTAACAAAAGAACCAAAAAAAAAAAAAAAGAGAGAGAGAGAAACTTGAAAGTGAACAGAAGTTCTAAAGTGTGTGGGGGTGGAGAAAGCTATCTCAGAGAGGAACAGGGAACGGAGCGCTAACTCAAAGCAACCAGAATAGCTTAGTGAGCTAAGGATCTGTGACTTGGTGATTCTGTGCCCCGGGGAGACCGCTGCTTGGCAAAGGAAGGATGGAGCTTACTGTGCTGAGATGGTCGGTTTCTGCACTTCCTACTGTGCACGAAGGGCTAGACCCAGCTGGCTAGGGATTTCCATGTCACTTAACCTGTGGTTCTAAGAAAACCAAGGACCTGATCTGCTGGGTCTTCTGGCTGACCAGAGGGGTTCCTTTGTGAGAAATAAAATTACCATGAACTCCGCTGAGCCACGTGCTCTGCCAGGTTCTACGAGGGCAGCCATCCCTGCTAACTTCCTGCCCTCCTGCTCAGCCTCACTTCCGCCTGTTGGCTTTCCATCACCCCTGCAAGTTCAAGCACAAGCCCCTCTGTTGGCCACCAGGCTTATGCAGTAGTCATTCCTTTTTATCAGTGTTCATTGTTAACTGTAGCAGAAACAAGCTAATAAAAGTAGTACAGGCAGAAAAAGGCCAGGTTTGCATAATTAAAACGGAATAAACAGCCTGGCTGTACCACAAGGTGCAATAGATACAAAGAGAAAGTCAAAGAAGTGACCTGTGACGTTGATGTTTATTTGTTGAAACAGCTGAGAATTATCTTCTGACCTATGTCAGTTTCATAACAGGTGGCCCTTTTTGAGTCCCATGGCACCTGGTTAATTAAAACGGAATAAACAGCCTGGCTGTACCACAAGGTGCAATAGATACAAAGAGAAAGTCAAAGAAGTGACCTGTGACGTTGATGTTTATTTGTTGAAACAGCTGAGAATTATCTTCTGACCTATGTCAGTTTCATAACAGGTGGCCCTTTTTGAGTCCCATGGCACCTGGTTAGAGTGAGTGTGAAATCTTACTCATGAAGAAAACATGAACTTCTTTCTCCTGCTAAGGAAAAAAAAAAAATCATAGGTCATATATGATTGACTCTTCAATTGCAGTCATTTACTGTATTTGAATTTCTCCGTGGGAAAGGCTGTGTCCTTGCCTATTCCTTAGTTTGTGCATCTCTAATATAAGGAAACTATCAATTGCTCAATTTCCCTTCCTGGAGTTTTTAGGGAAAGCCAGGCAGTAGCAAAAACAAAAACAAAAAAATATGTGAATACAAAAGACAAAGTTGCAAATCTGGTTAAAAACATCAGCAGAGAGTAAAGTACAGTTAAGGAAAATGTCACTTGGTTTCAAGAAATCCATGCCTGCAGCTTCTTTGGTTAAGAACTTGTTTGCTAGGCAGTCAGAGCTAAGTATTGTAGGACTGTATTTTCCAACATCGATGGCAATTTTGCACAAGTCAGAAAAACCTTGAACCTCCATGTCACACACAAGCCTTCCTAACACTCAGTACTGGAATCTGCACAGTGGGGCTACTGTGGTCAGCTGGATTCTGACAGGCAAGGTCTTCGGTGCTCCTTTGTCACCAGAGGAGGCAGACTGGTGTTCCAGTAGTACTAGGGAGTGAAGACTTCTGGGCTAGTAGGGTCAGGAGGTACCAAGAAGGCAGATTAAAAAGCCCATCAAAATAGACATTGTCAATGGTCACAGACTGGAAAAAAAAAAAGTAAATGAATCAACAGGTAAAATGAATTGACAGTCATGGACATACACCAGCCACCTTCACTCGTTCCACTCGTGAAAGCACTGTGTATACAGACATTTAAGTGTCATTAGCAGTATTTATGAATCCTTCCCATATGCAGGGTTTTACTTTGCAGATCAAGTGAAGTAAGGAGAGAGTAAGAGAGACATGCTGAAACTCCATGCTGCTGGAAGAAAAAACCCTCATTTGTATTCCTAAGCCCTTTGCCATGAATTGCTGATGTCCCCAAACAAAAAGAAAGCCCGTGGTTTCTGTTCTGGTAGATTAAAAAGCCCTTTAGTTTAACAGCAAAGCATCTGTCTACCTTGTTATACATATGGCATCTAATCAGAATGCAGAATGCTAAGGCAGAAGGGAATGAAGAAAGTGAAAATATTGGGGTGGGAAGCAAAGGAAGGTATTAAAAATAAGATTTAGGGAGTAAATTAAGACAAGAAATTCTATAAAAGAAAGAGCGGGCATAGGAAACAGGACTCAGGAAGGTAAGCAAAAGCTAATGTCAGGAAGAGGTGCACAGAAGGACAGGGAAAAATGTGTAAAAGTGAAATGAAGTTGGATGAAGACAGGGGAAGAGAAAGATAGCCCGGCAGCAGATGGAGAGCAGCTGGGGAGAAGGAGAAAGGCTCTGATCGATCGCATAGTCTGCAGGAGCTCAGTCCTGGGGTCGTGATGATCTTTTCAATGGACTGAACGCCGCTCTGGGGGGTTAGGATCCTGGCAGAACCATTTGATTGAATCACGATTTTTCGATTGATCACTTCATGTCAGCCATCTTTGCTGCTATGAGTCATCACCTCCCAGAACCCTGCACAAAAGACACCATTCTGTCTTGAGAACTTTGGTGACATTAATTATTTTTTAAAGAGTCTGTTAAAACTTGGACAGCCTCTGTTGACATTCCTCAAGGAGAGAAATGCCCTAGATACGAATAGCTGCTCTGTGATAACACTATGATTGAAAAAAAAAAAAAAAAAGTGAAGTAGAAAAAAGGAGGCCTGGGAGACTGTGAGTCCATTTCTTCAAGAGCAGAACTAAATCATAGGTTTATTAAGAGTTATATGGATGCTGGTGTGCTTGTTCGGTGTCCACTTGCACAGCCATCCTGGGATCTTCAACAGCTCATCTTTAATTCTGTGACATACAATTTCCTATGGAGATGAAGGTCTTTGGGGTGGAATGACAGGCAGCTACTCCAAGTATGCCTTGAAGTCTTTAGGCCTGTAGACTTGATCACAACCTAACCAGAGTTAGGGAGACAAGATCCTCTTTCAGCTTAGACTCTTCATCAGAGCATAGGCTCTGTTTTCTCTCCTCATCAAAAAAAAAAATTATGTGTGTGTGTGTATATATATATATATACACACATATATTCCGCCTGGGTAGGAGGAGCTGGCTACAGCCCAATGGAGCAGATTATTCACCAACTTCAATTATCTGCACTGATGCTCCCCTTCATTGGTGAAGGTAATTGAGAGTTAAATGTATTTACCAGAACGGGGCTGTAAAGCTGAAACAATTTTACAGGTGTGGTGTGGAAATGAAAAAGTGGAAAAAGCACTGGTCTAGACAGTGCCTTTTGAAAACATATTTCACATAACTCTGGGAAGATTGCTAGGTCCTGAGGGGAGGGGAGGTATTTCAGAAGAGCTATTAGAAGTGCTATTAGGTTTTCGGAGATTTTGGTGGTTATTGAACTTTTTGTATTTTAAGTGAGGATGAGGGTATTATCTCTGAATCCAATTCCTTTGTCTCCTTCTATTTCCAAAGGCACTCTGGTCTTCATCCTGCCGTGGAGCATTGCTCCCAGGAGCAATCTAGCATCCCTGTGGAAAGTGGCCGACCTAAATGTGGCTCTCCAAAGACAAAAATTTTATTCTGGGTATTTTACGATGACCCAGATATGGTATAATATAAAATAGAGAGAATATATTACTGTGGGTCCCATAATGTCTATTTCAAAGCTTCCTAACCTAATATCTACTTATAGTGTTATTATTTTTAGGTCCTGCCTCTCCCTTTACAAGGACTAATGACCACAGGGTAGCCTTTAACACTCTGAATAGGAAGCCAAAAGTTTTGTTTCTCTTATTTTTTTTTTTTAAGTACACAGATGGCATCTATTTTCAAAAATACTAAAATCATTGGGTTTATAACTTCTTGAAATGCCAATTAGTTTGATGATACAGATATAAATCTACACAAGCATGAATTCATCAAAATTATAACTCCTGATTTGCAGCAGGACAATTTCCTGTTGCTGCTGATCATTAACAAACCACATGTCTTTTCCCCTCAGAGCCTTTGCACATACTCTGGGTGCCTCCACCCAGCATATGGTTGGCTCCTTCATATCCCCCTGGATCTCTGATTATTTCCCCTTATCAGTTCAGTCGCTC
The DNA here is from genome assembly GCA_006410675.1 of Oreotragus oreotragus. Lineage (NCBI taxonomy): Eukaryota > Metazoa > Chordata > Mammalia > Artiodactyla > Bovidae > Oreotragus > Oreotragus oreotragus. The sequence continues at coordinate 331,318 of SJYX01019516.1, forward strand.
AGTCATGTCACCTCCTCAGTGAGGCCTTCCTTGATTCCTCTGCCACAAGGATATTACCTCAGAATTCTATTTATTCTTTATAATAGTACTATAAAGTACTATGTAGTAAAGTATATAGTAATTTATAGTTTTATAGTACTGTTTCTAACTATGTTATTTATTTGTTTAAAATGGGCCTGTCCTTGTGAATAGATATATGTATCCAGTGTTCATAGCAGTATTATTCACAATAGCCAGGACATACAAGCAACTGAAATGTCCATTGACAGATGAATGAATAAAGAAGATGTGGTACATATATACAGTGAAATACGATTCAGTCACAAAAAATAATAATGCCATTTGCAGCAATATTAATAGACTCAGAGATTATTATACTCAGGAAAGCAAGCCAGACAAAGACAAATAGCACATGACATTGCTTATATGTAGAATCTAAAAAAAATGAGACAAATGAACTTACATACAAAACAGAAATAGACCCACAGACATAACGAATCTACAGTTACCAAAGGAGAAGTGGGGGATAGATGAGGAGTTTGGAATAACATACACACACTACTCTATATAATATAGATAATCAACAAGCACCTACTGTATAGCACAGGGAACTAAGTATTTTGTCATAACCTATAAGGGAAAATAATCTGAAAAAAATATATATGTAAAACTGAATCACTTTGTCATAGAGCTAGAAGTAACACAATATTGCAAGTCAATTACACTCAATAAAATATTAAATTGAAAATAATAAAATGGGTCTGCCTTCACAATAAGACTGTAAACCCACTGAAACAGGCATCATGTTTTTCCTGTACACTCTTTCTTCCCTACTGCTAGCAATGGGCCTGTCCTGGAACATAGTACATGCGTAACTAATGCTGTATTAATACATGAAGGAAAGGTGTCTGGGTTTTCATTGTGGTTGGTGGATGCCCCTTTCACCAACACATAACTCTGAATCCCTTCAATAATTACATGTCCTTGGTTTTATAAAGGAAAGAAAAAATTCTTCACTTTCATAAATACTTAAAATACTTTGTTCCTCTAGTACTACTGCCAATAATAGTGAAAGTTGTCGTGACACACCTATTTTGCATGCATTCATTTATCCAATATTCACAACAAATCTGTAAGGAAGTACTTTTATTACTTTACATGTAAGGATGAGAGAGTTAGTGCAGTTAAGGGATTTGCCCATACCAGCTACTAACAAATGACAAGATAGACTCAAAACTCAAGTCTATTTGATGTCTAAACTCTCATCATTCATTTACTCATAGATATTTAAGTCTCATTCATATAAGAATTATGAACTATTGATTTTTAATTCATATATATATTTCAGTTCAGTTCTGTTCAGTTGCTCAGTCATGTCTGACTCTTTGTGATCCCATGAATCGCAGCACGCCAGGCCTCCCTGTCCATCACCAACTCCCGGAGTTCACTCAAACTCATGTCCATCGAGTCGGTGATACCATCCAGCCATCTCATCCTCTGTCGACCCCTTCTCCTCCCGCCCACAATCCCTCCCAGCATCAGAGTCTTTTCCAATGAGTCAACTCTTCACATGATGTGGCCAAAGTACTGGAATTTCAGCTTCAGCTTCAGCATCAGTCCTTCCAATGAACACCCAGGACTGATCTCCTTTAGGATGGACTGGTTAGATCTCCTTGCAGTCCAAGGGACTCTCAAGGGTCTTCTCCAACACCACAGTTCAAAAGCATCAATTCTTCAGTGCTCAGCCTG
>SJYX01019516.1:334706-369827 GCA_006410675.1 Oreotragus oreotragus
AGACTAGAGATCTCTTCAAGAAAATTAGAGATACCAAGGGAACATTTCATGCAAAGATGGGCTCGATAAAGGACAGAAATGGTATGGACCTAACAGAAGCAGAAGATATTAAGAAGAGGTGGCAAGAATACACAGAAGAACTGTACAGAAAAGATCTTCAAGACCAAGATAATCACAATGGTGTGATCACTCACCTAGAGCCAGACATCCTGGAATGTGAAGTCACGTGGGCCTTAGAAAGCATCACTACGAACAAAGCTGGCGAAGGTGATGGAATTCCAGTTGAGCTATTTCAAATCCTGAAAGATGATGCTATGAAAGTGCTGCACTCAATATGCAAGCAAATTTGGAAAACTCAGCAGTGGCCACAGGACTGGAAAAGGTCAGTTTTCATTCCAATCCCAAAGAAAGGCAATGTCAAAGAATGCTCAAACTACTGCACAATTGCACTCATCTCACATGCTAGTAAAGTAATGCTCAAAATTCTCCAAGCCAGGCTTCAGAAGTATGTGAACTGTGGACTTCCAGATGTTCAAGCTGATTTTAGAAAAGGCAGAGGAACCAAAGATCAAATTGCCAACATCTGCTGGATCATGGTAAAAGCAAGAGAGTTCCAGGAAAACATCTATTTCTATTTTATTGACTATACCAAAGCCTTTGACCGTGTGGATCACAATAAACTGTGGAACATTCTGAAAGAGATGGGAATACCAGACCACCTGACCTGCCTCTTCAGAAACGTATATGCTTGTCAGGAAGCAACAGTTAGAAATGGACATGGAACAACAGACTGGTTCCAAATAGGAAAAGGAGGACATCAAGGCTGTATATATATTTATTCACATATATAATTCTCATAGAACCTATAATCTCATAGAAACTGCTCTACTGAATTTGTAGAATCCTGGAAACTGTTAATGAGCTAATTAATTACAAAAATTAAGTAAATCTAACTGAATTAGCCCATTCACAGGCTCTGAGAAAAATATCAAAAGATTTTTCTTGGGCACTAGATTTCCTTTGGGCTTACTTATCAAAAACTCTGCACCTCAAAATGTTATTTTTATTAGCACGATTGGATCTTATGGTACATTTCCTTGCAACTTCATCTGCTGAACAACATAACATTTTTGACAAGTTAAATTATATTTTCCCATCTAGAATACAGAAATTGAAATATTTACCAGCCATCGAACTCTCAGAAATTGAGTGAGAGGGCTCATGTCCTGGATTTCTTTCTATGGTACCTCATGCCGGGCATGCTATAGACTATACACATAGAGGCAGTGGAAGTGTTTGCAGAACAGAATTTCTGTAAGGAGGGATTCATGTCGTAGTAGGATTCCACAGTAAGCCTATTTAAGACTGAAAATATTTACCCTGCCTAATCAACCAAAGGATTGAGGATGATTTTCCTTTTTTATCCACACCTATTTCTACTAGGAGAGGCACCTCTATCATTTGGATTTATCTCAGCAAGCAATAAGATAAATGAAGATCTGACAAACTGAACGTGTGAAATCACACCAAATAGCCCATCAGAATAGTATGGCCTGAAATTTTGTTTTGCACAGTAGTCTTTGTCTTTGCCTAAATTATAAACAATTTCACATACTGGATGACTGGAAGAAACTGAAGTCCTACAACTGTCCTGCTGTTCAAATTAACTGATACAGTCATTGTAATAATTGCCTCTATCCTGAAAGTGGCTTTGCAAACATTCTTATCAAAAATAAATGACAACAACAAAAACCCAAATCAGATGTTTAAAAAAAAATTCTCAATATCAATGCATGCATGTGTATGCATTTTAAAACTATTACAGAATGGTACTTAATTCTTGCATAAATGGTACTGTTGCTTACCTAAAAAAAATACATAAGTCAATTGCAAAATAATTATGATTAATACAATGATCTGAATAACACAATGATCTGGACAGTTCAAATCAATGGCTTAAACTTTTTCTGAGTAGTTTTTAAATAATAAAGTTTTTAGAATTTAGTTTATTTCCATCCATCTTTTATAAGAAAAAAAAATTCTTTTTTTATTTGGAAAATATTGCAATAAACTGGAAGATGAAATCTTTCCAAATGCAGAAATAATCAAATTTCAGAGCTTTAGAATAGTGTAAGCTAAAAAACAAGAAGGGCCTATATGTAGGATGGCTGTGGGCTACTAAATATTAAACACATTTACCTTACACTAAAAAGGGAAAAAAAAAGTTGTTACTTATATTACTCAGTTGTTTTGAACTTACTGCTTTTTTACCTTTTTTTTTTTCCATTTGTTTGTTTGTATTTCAATACTGAATCGGATCTCTCTCTACACTTCAGTGATCAGAACAATTGAAATACTTGTACGTATATGAATCAGAAGACACAGCTTTAAAAAAAAAAACAAAAACAACCTCTTCTAGTAAGAAACAATGGAGTAGCTGTTGAAAAATGCTGGCAATTAGTGTTTTCCTTTGTTGCGAGATTTTATGGCCTATGTGATTGAAGATAAATACTGTATACTCATTCATTTAACATTTTGAAGCATCTACTCTGGTCCACATGGACTCAATGCTCCACCTGGGGATTTCATTTCACAAATACTTACTTTAATCAACATTGTAGCGGGGTAGGGGTGGGTGGGTGGCAGGGAAGAAAAAGAGAGCTCTGGAAGTAGAGCTAAAATGAATTATTTGAGGGCAAACATATTTCTAACTTCAGAATCTCTATCTTTCTTTTGAAATGTCCAAAGCGAATGGTATATTGATTTTTTACAGCATACCCTGCACTTTCCACTGATTGGTATCAAGGTTGTGGAGGCATCTGTTAAGTGAGCTCAAAATTCTCTTCTACGTGTAAACAAAATCCACAGTTTTAATCAAATTTAATGTACTCTGGCCTATATGTGTCTTGTGAAAGTCACAGCGGTCTATGTAACAGAATTGAAAGCATACGTTACAAAAACCCTCACCTTTCAGATCTCTTGAAAGCAGAGATTATCAGAGGTAGTGTCGGTATGTTCTTTTAAGTCACCTCTGAAGAGGCAACAGGGGCATGGGAAATGAGATTTGCATTTCAGAGCTGGAACCAACATCGGTTACAAAGATATGATGAATTACAAAATATCTATATCTGAAGGACAATGAGATCCTGGGCACAGGAGTTTATTTCCTACGGTAAAGAGCAGGGGTTTCAGGTATTCACATCTCTAGGTCCCATCTCAAAAAGCTCCCAATAAGGAGGTAAAAATGCTACTCGCATACTGATGAATTCTCATCCACAAATGAGCTGGCCCTACCCCAAAGGAAACCTGTGAATGACATCCAAGAAGAATCACACTTGCGTGCTCCTCAAATTCTGGAAGTGCTAATTTAATGTACCATATCACTGAATATGCTTTATGAGTAAACTTGATACTATGAAGGAAACTTTTCAGTACAATTACCTTTAGGCCATTTATTAAAAAGTAAGGTACCTATTTAGTATACATCATAAACTTTCCCTAAAGATTTTTACTAACAAAAACGTCTATTGACCTGAACAGGAAAATGGCCAAGTATTGTCAACAGGATTATACAGGGAGAATCTGTAAAAAGAGTATTAAGTATTCATGTAAGGGAAAGGGATTTTGGAGTCTGTCCAAGAAAGATGGGAATATGGCATAGAATTATAGCAAAGATGAGCTTTCTATATTAATTGTAATTCTGTATTAATTGTAACCCAAGGCAAGAGATGAATACTTATATGAATCTCAGCTTTCTTATCTGTTAATTTTGGGTGATAATCCAAGAGCTCAACAGTTGTAGTGAGAAGCAGTTTGTTAATCCCTAATTATTTTATACAGTAATGTTTCCTACACAGGAAGGTATTTAAAAGGTATTCAAAATATATATTTTTATTCATTGCTAAGCTAACCCTGATGCTGGCAAAGACTGAAGGCAGGAAGAGAAGGGGACGACAGAGAATGCGATGGTTGGACGGCATCACTGACTTGGTGGACATGAGTTTGAGTAAGCTCTGGGAGTTGGTGATGGACAGGGGAGCCCGGTGAGCTGCAGTCCATGGGCTCAGAAACAGCTGGACACAACTGAGTGAACTTAACTGAAGCTAACCCTATGACCTACTGAGTACATTAGAGAACAGTGTTTCCATACGACCTCTTTTTCCCCTACGAGTAGCTTACTAGCCATTTGGTACTGAAGAAGCAGCCTAGACATTGCTGTAACATCACTTCAGAGCACAGCTACTAAGCTGTCATGATCACGTCTCAGTCAGAGAAGAGTAGAATGGGAAACAGCACAGCTTCTTCCCATTATCCAAAGGAACAGAATGGCCTTATCCTTGTAAGTCTGCTAAAGAATCTAACTACCTTTTGGTATAAGTAACAGTTTATTTCATACGACTCTCACTTTTCCACTCACAGAAATTAATAGTGAGAGACTCTTACCATACCATAGGGCACACACACATATGCACACATGTGCACATCCAAACAAACATGTATGTGCCCATCAAGGTCAAGTTAAGTTTTTTTTTTTTTAATCCTGATATTTGTATTATTTCAGATTTTGCTTTGTGTCTCTCCTTTTTCCCCCACTGAAGTGTAAGCTTTGCAAAGGCATTAAGGAGATCTGAATTTATCTGTTCATTTCTATACAGACATAGGTATCAGTTCAGTTCAGTTCAGTCACTCAGTCGTGTCCGACTCTTTGCGACCCCATGAATCACAGCACACCAGGCCTCCCTGTCCATCACCAACTCCTAGAGTTCACTCAGACTCACATCCATTGAGTCCGTGATGCCATCCAGCCATCTCATCCTCTGTCATCCTCTTCTCCTGCCTCCAATCCCTTCCAGCATCAGAGTCTTTTCCAATGAGTCAACTCTTCGCATGAGGTGGCCAAAGTACTGGAGTTTCAGCTTTAGCATCATTCCTTCCAAAGAAATCCCAGGGCTGATCTCCTTGAGAATGGACTGGTTGGATCTCCTTGCAGTCCAAGGGATTCTCAAGAGTCTTCTCCAACACCACAGTTCAAAAGCATCAATTCTTCGGGGCTCAGCCTTCTTCACAGTCCAACTCTCACATCCATACATGACTACTGGAAAAACCATAGCCTTTATATGCATCTATAAACATGTATCTTCAATTAGCACACTGGGCTTCTGTTGTCTTCTTCTCTCATTTTCAGGTCCTTGAGAACAGAAATTATAACTTTTTCAATTACTCAAATCCAGAGCCTAGCATATATATATGTATATACACACACATATACATCCCCTTCATGGATCACTGCCTTGTCATGGCAAAGGGATTTGTGTAACTCAATGAAGCTATGAGCCATGCCACGCAGGGCCACCAAGGTGGATGGGTCATAGCAGACAGTTCTGACAAAACATGATCCGCTGGAGGAGGGAATGGCAAACCACGCCAGTATACTTGCCTTGAGAACTTCATGAACTGTATAAAAGGCCAAAAATATGTGACACCAAAATATGAGTCCCTCAGGTCTGAAGGTGTCCAATATGCTTGTGGGGAAGAGTGGGAAAGAATTACCAATAGCCCCAGAATGAATGAAGTGGCTGGGTCAAAGTGGATATGATGTGGTTGTGTCTAGTGATGGAAGTAAAATCTGATGTGGCAAAGAACAGTATTGTATAGGAACTAGGAATGTTAGGCCCATGAATCAAGAAAAATTGGATGTGGTCAATCAGGAGATGGTAAGAATAAACATGGACATTCTAGGAATCAGTGAACTAAAATGGACGGGAATAGGTAAATTTAATTCAGATGACCATTATATCTCCTATTGTGGATAAAACTCATAGAAGAAATGGAGTAGTCCTCATAATCAACAAGAGAGTCTGAAATATAGTACTTGGGTGCAACCTCAAAAATGACAGAACACGCATGGATCGTTTCCAGGGCAAGCCATTCAACATCACAGTAATCCAAGTCTATGTCCCCACCACCGATGCTGAAGAACCTGAAGTAAATGAGTTCTATGAAGACTTAGAAGACTTCCTAGAACTAACACCTAAAAAAGATCAACCTCAAAAATGACAGAACACGCTTGGATCGTTTCCAGGGCAAGCCATTCAACATCACAGTAATCCAAGTCTATGTCCCCACCACTGATGCTGAAGAACCTGAAGTAAATGAGTTCTATGAAGACCTAGAAGATCTCCTAGAACTAACACCTAAAAAAGTTGTTCTATTCATCATTGGGGATTGGAATGCAAAAGTAAGAAGTCAACATATACCTGGAGTAACAGGCAAGTTTGACCTTGGAGAACAAAATGAAGTAGGGAAAAGGTTAATTTAATTCTGACAAGAGAATGCACTAATCATAGCATTAGTTTTCAACAACACAAGATACGACTTTACACATGCACGTCACCAAATGATCAACACAGAAATCAAACTGATTACATTCTTTGTAGCCAAAGATGGAGAAGCTTTATACAGTCAACAAAAACAAGACCAAGAGCTGATTGTGGCTCAGATCGTCAGCTTCTCATAGCAAAGTTCAGGCTTAAACTAAAGAAAACTGGGGGAAACAATAGGCCAGCCAGACTAAATAAATCCTGTATGAATCTGCAGTGGAGGTAACAAATAGATTCAAGGGACTAGATCTAACTAACAGTGTGCCTGAAGAGCAAACAAAGCCATTCCAAAAGAAAAGAAAAGCAAGAAGGCAAAGTTTATCTGAGAAGGCTTTACAAATGAGAAGAGAAGCAAAAAGCAAGGCAGTGAGGGAAAGGTATATCCAATTAAACATGGAGTTCCAAAAAAGAACTAAAAGATACAAGAAGGCCTTCTTCAATGAACAATGCTTAATAATAGAAGAAAACAACAAAAAGGAAAAGACTAGAGATCTGTTCGGGAAAATTGGAACCATCAAGCGAGCATTCTGCCCAAAGATAGGCACAATAAAGGACAAAAATGATAGAGATCTAGTAAACGTTAAAGAGATCAAGAAGAGATGGAAAGAATACATGGAAGAACTGTATAAAGAAGATCTTAATGAACTGGATTACTATGATGGTGTGAGTAGTCACCCAGAGCCAGACATTCTGAAGTGTGAAGTCAAGTGGGCCTTAAGAAGCACTGCTCTAAAAAAAAGCTAGTGGATGCAATGACATTCCAGCAGAACTATTCAAATCCCTAAAGGAGGATGCCATCAAGGTTTTGCATTCATTATGTCAGAAAATCTGGAAGACTCAGCAATGGCCACAGGACTGGAAATGGTCAATCCTCATCCCAATTCCCAAGAAGGGTAGTACCAAAGAATGTGCTAACCCCTGGGCAATTGCACTCATCTCCCATGATAGTAAGGTTATGCTTAAAATCTTTCACGCTAGGCTTCAGCATTATGTGAACCAAGAACTTCCAGATGTCCAAGCTGAGTTTACAAAATGAAAAAGCAGAGGTCAAATTGCCAACATCTGCTTGATTCTAGAGAAAGCAAGGGAATTTCAGGGAAAAAAAAATCTATCTCTTTTTCATAGACTTTGCTAAAGCCTTTGACTGTGTGCATCATAACAAACTGTGCTTTCCACAAACTGGAATAACAGACCATCTTACCTGTCTCCTGAGACACCTGTATGTGGGTCAAGAAGAAACAGTTAGAACACTTTATGGAACAACTGACTGGTTCAAGATTGAGAAAGGAGTATTGAGATAGCTTCTAGTGTCAACCTTTTTCGTTAACCTATACACTGAGCACATCATGAGTAATGCCAGGCTGGATGAGTTACAAGATAGGTGGGAGAAACATCAACAACCTCAGAAATGCCGATGATACCATTCGAATGGCAGAAAGTGAAGAGGAACTAAAGAGACTTTGGATGACGGTGAAGGAGAAGAGTGAAAGAGCCAGTTTAAATACTAAATAAAATAAAATAAGATCATGGCATCCACCCCAATTACTGCACAGCAAATAGAAGGGGAAAAGATGCACAGCTGAGCGACTGAACTGAACTGAACTGAGTGACAGATTTCTTTTTCTTGGGCTCCAAAATCACTGTGGATGGTGACTGCAGCCATTAAATCAGAAGACGATTTTCTTGGCAGGAAAGCCATGAGGGGAAGGGCTGATGAATCACAGAGCATATATTGCTGGTCTTCCATATCAAAGAGTTCTTCATTTGTGGATTTAACTAACATGGATAATCCAAGGATACAGAACCTAAGGATACAGAGGGTCAACCATTCTAAGTTAGGATATATATGAACTTGAACATCAGCAGAGTTTGTTATCTGCAGGGGGTCTTGGAACCAATATTCCATGGATACCAATGGATTACTGTAATATAAGTTGAATGGAAATAAGCTGTTGATATTCTAATGAGAAATATATGGTGATAAATACTGTAATTGATATCAGAAAATCCTAAGTTCTATAGTTCCTAATTAGTCATAAAATTCCTGGAATAAAGGGCAAGTTAAGATGTAATTTAATACATTATAACCTGGGAAGGTCTGAGGATTCACTTTCTCAATGGGACAGTCTTCTTAATGTACTGGATCAGATTTGTCTATATACATTTCTCCTGATCCTATGTAAGAATTTCTCCGATTGATAAACATAGGAGTGAAAGTGAAAGTGAAGTCGCTCAGTTGTGTCCGATTCTTTGCAACCCGTGGACTATGGCCCACCAAGCTCCTCCATCCATGGGATTCTCCAGGCAAGAATACTGGAGAGCCTTGCCATTTCCTTCTCCAGGGGATCTTCCCGACCCAGGGATCAAACCCAGGTCTCCCACATTTCAGGCAGACACTTTTAACCTCTGCACCAGGGAATCTGCTGTTCTACCAGGCCAGAGGCATGGTATCTCTGACTAAAACAGCAGGTAGCTTTTATAAATTGAAAAAAAAATCACTTATGTCTTTTAAGAGTAAAGAGGTTAGGAGTCAGGTCTCCTACTTCTTTTTAATTTTTAAAATATACCTGATAAAGCTCTTAGATCAATGAGAGTCACTCTGGTTGTAACGAATTGCATATTTTTCTGTTCTTGACTCAAGTTGGCTTATTCTGTTTACACTGGTGACTAGTGTTAAGGCCTAGGGAAAAATTCTAAATTCTTCAGTATATGTGTCTACACATTGGGCTCCTTCATCATTGGTTGACACATGTCACTGCCTATTACATTAATATTTGGCATGAGTCTAACACTCATTCTTTCTACAGTACAATACAGTATTTGGAGAAAAAGGCTAGGACTTAGTACACATGTGCTGTATAAGAATAGCATAGCTTGGATTTTTTTGCTATTGTTACCAAAAGCTATTATCCTTCTATGTTCTGTTTCACATACAAAGAGCTTATTCTCTTTAAATAATATGGAAGGACCCACATTTATATTTCACACCCATAATACTTACTAGGACCAATATGCCTAGCTTTGTGCTAGTCACTAGGGATAAAAGATGACAAGACAATTCCATTGTTTTCAGAGAGCTCACATGTCATAAAAACTTCAGTGAATTCTTAAAATGGTTTCCAAGCTCTAATCCAAGAATAGGAGTTCAGGGAGAACAAAACCACAAGTGAGGATGTTCTAACCCTATTAATATTTAAATGGCAGGAATCATTTTAACAAATTCATTAAGACAAAAATGATCTTATACTTCTTAATATCTTTTAAAGATATTGCAACTGCACCCCCACCCCCATTGTCAAGCTCTGCTTTTATGGAGCCACTAGCAAGGAAAACTGCTTGAGAAATGGCACGACTAGAAGTTGAGAAGACTTTCTCTTTTTCTTAGGGCGTTTTAGAAATTCAGAAAGGGGGTTAGGGGTGGCAAAGAATTGTTTTAATACCTGAGGGTTCTATAACAAGGGTAAAAAGAGTATAGTAGAGCTGCCCTGGGGAAAAATGTGGTCTCTGACTGGGACACCCTGTTCCTGAAAGGAATGCCTTCCAAGCATAATTGCAAGGAATAAACAAAAACTAATAATTTATTAAATTCACTGTATACCTCCTAGTATAGGTGAAGCTCTGTGATGCTAAATGCTTATATGTATGTTCTACCACGCAATTCTTACAATGACCATATTGTATAAATAATATTATTACCATTTTCTATAAATGGGAAAACTGTGGTTTATCTTAAAAATAAATTATTTGGGATTCATCTTCATCTGATTCTCAAAGATAAGATTTTTTAACCATTTGGTGATTTGGAAACCACTCTCTGGTACCTAAGGAGTAAGATAGGCATTCAACATATTTTGTAGACGCCCAGGAAATCCAAGCCTTTCCAAGACCTTACTTGCATAATTTCTGGGATGATGAGGTAGTGACTATTATCCCCCCTTGAACTAGCTTTAACTTGGTAACTATATTCTGATAGGTGATCGATTTTTTTTTTTTTTTTTTTCCCCTACCATGACAGAACATCATGTTAACATTAGAGGACCAATATTTGCTGATGAATGCAGTAAACCCACAGCGACAAAAGCTATTCTTGTGGAAGGAAAATAAACAATCTGAGCAGGCCTCATAAAATGTGAAAATGGAATAGTGGGATTTTTTTTAAAGAAACTTTCTTTTAGCCTGTGATACACATGAGAGTGATTCATTCTCATGTGGAACCAGGGATGGATGCAAACTTCCCCTCCCCTTGGGACAAATCTGACATCCATCTACGAAGACCTTGAGGCCTCCCTGTCATTTCCAGGCTGTTAGCAGAGGAGCTTCTCAAGGCTGATTGCAGCCACCAGATCCCACGGTGCCACCAAACCAAGCCTTTGCAGGACCGTGAGAGGCTTTCTTCTGTCCAAGTTGCCCCCCAGGGCCTATAAGAGGGCAAGTCAGGGCTCAGAGGCCCAGGGGCTGGAAGGGAACTTCAACTTTCCAGCTAGCCTGTTAGCTGAAAGATGACAGCTCCTCCTCTTTTCTGTTATACTCATGAAGCTGTTAAGCTCAAGTCACCAGAGGAAGACAAATTTATATCTCCCCCCTCACGCTCTGTGAATTTTAAATGAGTGGATGGTCTCTTCATAGTCTCCTTCTTAAATATCAGCTTATTTAAGAAAATCAGAAAGACTGAAATCCAGAGCCCAGGGTTTATAACTTGGCTGGGCCAGTGTGCCCTCACAGTGATATACTAATAAGAGTAGAGAGTTATATATTCACAGAATTCTGATATGAGAGAATCTGCAGACAAACCACCTGAACATGTCCAGCCTCATCTGATCTCAGATGCTAAGCAGGGTTGGGCCTGGTTAGTACTTGAGTGGGAGACAGAAGCTCTTCAGGAAAACACCAAGGTCAGAAAACATGGCGGAAAGGTGGAAAAGAGTAACAGATTAAAATACATGAATCCGTAATCTCTTATAGAAGCAAAACGCAAGTGAGAAACTGGAAAAAAGAACAGGTGCACAGACCAACTTTTAAAAAGTGCCCAAAGCAAATTATTTGTCAGCTGAGTCGCTCGGTCATGTCCGACTCTTTGCGACCCCATGAATCGCAGCACACCAGGCCTCCCTGTCCATCACCATCTCCCGGAGTTCACTCAGACTCACGTCCATCGAGTCCGTGATGCCATCCAGCCATCTCATCCTCGGTCGTCCCCTTCTCCTCCTGCCCCCAATCCCTCCCAGCATCAGAGTCTTTTCCAATGAGTCAACTCTTCGCATGAGGTGGCCAAAGTACTGGAGTTTCAGCTTTAGCATCATTCCTTCCAAAGAAATCCCAGGGTTGATCTCCTTCAGAATGGACTGGTTGGATCTCCTTGCAGTCCAAGGGACTCTCAAGAGTCTTCTCCAACACCACAGTTCAAAAGCATCGATTCTTCGGCGCTCAGCTTTCTTCACAGTCCAACTTTCACATCCATACATGACCACAGGAAAAACCATAGCCTTGACTAGGCGGACCTTAGTCGGCAAAGTAATGTCTCTGCTTTTGAATATACTATCCAGGTTGGTCATAACTTTTCTTCCAAGGAGTAAGCGTCTTTTAATTTCATGGCTGCAGTCACCATCTGCAGTGATTTTGGAGCCCAAAAAAATAAAGTCTGACACTGTTTCCACTGTTTCCCCATCTATTTCCCATGAAGTGATGGGACCGGATGCCATGATCTTCGTTTTCTGAATGTTGAGCTTTAAGCCAACTTTTTCGCTCTCCTCCTTCACTTTCATCAAGAGGCTTTTTAGCTCCTCCTCACTTTCTGCCATAAGGGTGGTGTCATCAGCATATCTGAGGTTATTGATATTTCTCCCGGCAATCTTGATTCCAGCTTGTGTTTCTTCCAGTCCAGCGTTTCTCATGATGTACTCTGCATATAAGTTAAATAAGCAGGGAGACAATATACAGCCTTGACGTACTCCTTTTCCTATTTGGAACCAGTCTGTTGTTCCATGTCCAGTTCTAACTGTTGCTTCCTGACCTGCATACAGATTTCTCAAGAGGCAGGTTAGGTGGTCTGGTATTCCCATCTCTTTCAGAATTTTCCACAGTTTATTGTGATCCACACAGTCAAAGGCTTTGGCATAGTCAATAAAGCAGAAATAGATGTTTTTCTGGAACTCTCTTGCTTTTTCCATGATCCAGCGGATGTTGGCAATTTGATCTCTGGTTCCTCTGCCTGTTCTAAAACCAGCTTGAACATCAGGGAGTTCACGGTTCACATATTGCTGAAGCCTGGCTTGGAGAATTTTGAGCATTACTTTACTAGCGTGTGAGATGAGTGCAATTGTGCGGTAGTTTGAGCATTCTTTGGCATTGCCTTTCTTTGGAATTGGAATGAAAACTGACCTTTTCCAGTCCTGTGGCCACTGCTGAGTTTTCCAAATTTGCTGGCATATTGAGTGCAGCACTTTCACAGCATCATCTTCCAGGATTTGAAACAGCTCAACGGGAATTCCATCACCTCCACTAGCTTTGTTCTTAGTGATGCTTTCTAAGGCCCACTTGACTTCACATTCCAAGATGTCTGGCTCTAGATTAGTGATCACATCCTCATGATTATCTGGGTCGTGAAGATCTTTTCTGTACAGTTCTTCTGTGTATTCTTGCCACCTCTTCTTAATATCTTCTGCTTCTGTTAGGTCCATACCATTTCTATCCTTTATCGAGCCCATCTTTGCATGAAATGTTCCCTTGGTATCTCCAATTCTCTTGAAGAGATCTCTAGTCTTTCCCATTCTGTTGTTTTCCTCTATCTCTTTGCATTGATTGCTGAAGAAGGCTTTCTTATCTCTTCTTGCTATTCTTTGGAACTCTGCATTCAGATGCTTATATCTTTTCTTTTCTCCTTTGCTTTTCGCCTCTCTTCTTTTCAGTGCTATTTGTAAGGCTTCTCCAGACAGCCATTTTGCTTTTTTGCATTTCTTTTCCATGGGGATGGTCTTGATCCCTGTCTCCTGTACAATGTCACGAACCTCATTCCATAGTTCATCAGGAACTCTGTCTATCAGATCTAGGCCCTTAAATCTATTTCTCACTTCCACTGTATAATCATAAGGGATTTGATTTAGGTCATACCTGAATGGTCTAGCGGTTTTCCCTACTTTCTTCAATTTAAGTCTGAATTTGGCAATAAGGAGTTCATGATCTGAGCCACAGTCAGCTCCTGGTCTTGTTTTTGTTGACTGTATAGAGCTTCTCCATCTTTGGCTGCAAAGAATATAATCAATCTGATTTCGGTGTTGACCATCTGGTGATGTCCATGTGTAGAGTCTTCTCTTGTGTTGTTGGAAGAGGGTGTTTGCTATGACCAGTGCATTTTCTTGGAAAAACTCTATTAGTCTTTGCCCTGCTTCATTCTGTATTTCAAGGCCAAATTTGCCTGTTACTCCAGGTGTTTCTTGACTTTCTACTTTAGCATTCCAGTCCCCTATAATGAAAAAGACATGTTTTTTGGGTATTAGTTCTAAAAGGTCTTGTAGGTCTTCATCAAACCATTCAACTTCAGCTTCTTCAGTATTACTGGTTGGGGCATAGACTTGGATAACTGTGATATTGAATGGTTTGCCTTGGAGATGAACAGAGATCATTCTGTCGTTATTGAGATTGCATCCAAGTACTGCATTTCGGACTCTTTTGTTGACCATGATGGCTACTTGATTTCTTCTGAGGGATTCCTGCCCGCAGTAGTAGATATAAAAGAAGATAATCATTTTGTCCATTAAAGTAACAAAGATAAAAGCAAATGGTTTTCCTAACATTAATGAGGGTGTTGCCAGAGTTGTAAATCGGTACAGACTCTGAGGCAGATGTGGCGGTACTTATGAAAAGTTTTAAATATAGGTGAAATGATTTGATAGAATAATGGCTATTTCTAAGAATTTATAATAAAGAAGCAATGAAAATGCCCACAAAGAATTAGTTGTGGAAATGTTCTCTCAAGTTTGTTTATAATTGTGGGGTGGGGGGAGGTAGTCAACATAAATGTCAAACAGTAGGGGGTTAATTACATTTTCTAGAAATTCTTCAACAGAATGCTTGGCAGCTTTCAAAAATAGTGCTGTGGAAGTTTAACTAGACACATACAATTAGGTTATGGTGATAACATAATATTAAATGGAAAAATTCCTTTGCAAAATGATGTATAGGCTAACTGACCATGTGTGCTATGTTGCTTCCATTGTATCTGATTCTTTGCAACCCAATAGACTGTAGCCAGCCAGGGTCTTCTGTCCATGAGATTCTCCAGGTAAGACTACTGGAATGGGTTGCCATGCCCTCCTCCAGGGGATCTTCCCAACCCAGGGATCAAACCCACGTCTCTTATGTCTCCTGCACTGGCAGGTATGTTATTTATCACTATCACCACCTGGGAGGCCCCAATTTAGCATAGTTTCTGAATATATACTAAACATGGCAGAATACACAACATACTGTTCACACCAGTTATCTATGGGTAGTAGCATCAGACTCAATTTTCAGGGCTTCTCCTTCTGCTCTTATGCATTTTCTGATGTTTCTGTAATAAGTATATATTCCTTATATAAAAAAAAGTTAAAAGTAAAATTTTCTAGAAATTAGTCTGGAAAGAGAATCCACAAATGTAAAATTTCCTTCCTCTGCTAAAATATCCAACTCTATAGAGGCACAAAGTTGTATCATATCTCGAGGAGAAAAAATCCTAAGGCTAAAGTCTATTTTCATTTAGTAGTTCTAATTAGGATGAAGAAAACCTCCAATATGAAATATAATGAGATTGCAGGTTTGACATTGTCTAAACAGCATGTACTTTGTAGCCATAATGACCTGAGACTGGTCTCTGATTTGTAAAATTTGTAAAACTAACAGCAATTCTCTGAGTCTTTTCTATAAATGTACTATGAAGATACTACTTATGGCACAATGCAGTGAGAATGAATAATAATGTGTTAGGAAGAATCTGGTGTATGGTAGGTGCCCACACAGTGTCGTTTTCCTTCCTGAGGCCTTGGTGCTGGGTATCAAGGGCAGAGCAGAACATGGCTTCCTGGGTGAGAAGTGAATGGGTTTCCTCAAGAACGGAGGGACCATCCTCAGAGAATTAGAGAGGAGCATTTGTAGGGCCCTGGACAACAACCTGGCCTCTTCCTTCTCACACTCAACCTGAATCAACTCTGCCAAGTTTCTCTAACTTTACCTTTAGATTTTTTTCCCTCCTGTTCTTCAGAAATGTCCCTGAATGTTGGGACACATAAAATGTCCTGGTTGTCCTACACAGTGACAGGAGATCCTGGTAAGGATGCTAACTGGAACTTGGATTCAAGAGCCTAGACAAACAGTCCTTGAAAATGAATACAGATCTTCAGCGCTCAGGGAAGTCTCAAAACTACTATGTTAGTTACACTGCCACCTTCCTTCTCTTTCTGTCTCTCACGCGCTCTGATTTCACTTTCCTCTCTGCTTTCTTCTCTGTCCTTTCTCCCATCCTGCTCCTCCATTTCTGCTGCTCCTACTTCTGTTTTTTTCTCTTTTCCCTCTACCTTCTCTCCCTCTCCTTCTCTTCCTCATCCTCTTTCTTCTCTTTACTCTTCCTTTTTATTTTTCCTCCTCCTTTGTATTCTTCCTCTGAATGGAAAGAATTTAATTTGGATAAAGGACAGATTGTCAGATTATTCTCTACTTGGAGGCCACTAGAATCCTCCCAAACTCTGCCAGGCAACATCTCCTACTATAACAACTTGTCACATACTTCTCATTTCTCAAAGACTTCCCTGCTGGCTCAGAGGTTAAAGCATCTGCCTGCAATGTGGGAGACCTGGGTTCAATCCCTGGGTCGGGAAGATCCCCTGGAGAAGAAAATGGCAACCCACTCCGGTATTCTTATCTGAAGAATCCCAGGGACAGAGTAGCCTGGTGGGTTACAGTCCACGGGGTCAGAAAGAGCAGGACACAACTGAAAGGCTTCCCTAATTAAATAAAATGGAAAGCTAGAGTTACACTGCACACATTACCATTAGCAAGTCACCAATCCAGGGGGCAGCAACAGGTCAGAAATGTCTCTGCTAGAAATCTAACCAATTGCCTGCCATGTTCTTACTCCACCTCAGGGTTGTGCATGATATCTTCTCGACAAGTTAGAGTTCTCATCATCTGGTTGACACTGGATTCATGAAGTTTCAAAAAAAATTAAAGCTTTATTAATTATATTTTCTGGTGTTTTTATTCAGGAAAATCAACCAAGTTTATTATCTTCTAAATGGGGAATATAGTGACCCAGAAGAGGAAAATCAAGTCTTGCTTAATGGCTGTGGGCAGAAAAGAGGGATAAAAATGAGAATTAGAATATCAAAATACAAGATTTATAGAGAAAATGAAAAAGAATGAGTCTTGATAATTGGAGGAAATAAGAAAAAATAGAGAAAGGGGAGACAGCTAACATAGTCTTCGGTGATTATCCGGCATGGCTGACTTTCTATGATTGGAACCCACTGAAATACTCCTCAGTTCAGACTGAATGGCTTTCAAAGACAATTTATACACTGAAGTAAGGTGGCACCTACATCCTTGGTTACCTGAGGAGGTTTAATAGAAGTTTGAACGGGAAGCTACAAACTGGAGCTGTCTGGATAAGCTGATTTCCATCGGCTGATGTTCAGTGACCAGAAGGATTTTACTCACAGTCGCCCACATCTCTGGTGGTACTGTAAGCAGCTTGTGTGCATGCGTTAGTTGTTCAGTCATGTCTGACCCTTTGTGACCCCACAGTTGGTAGCCCACCAGGCTCCTCTGTCCTTGGAATTCTGCAGGCCAGAATACTGGAGTGGGTAGCCATTCCCTTTTCCAGGGGATCTTCCTGACCCAGGGATTGAACCCAGGTCTCCTACATCACAAGCAGATTCTCTACCACTTGAGCCACAAGGGAAGCCCACTATAAGCAGTTTAGAGACATTCTAGTTTTTCATTCTATTTCATTCTCTTTGATGACTCCATTGGTCCATTTTTATCTTAAGTATTTAAGAAGGCAAAGCCAAAACAAAACAACACAGTTCTAGTGTGAGGTCCGTGTCACTTTATATAACTGTATCTACCAAACTAATCCTGAGAGCCTGATTAAGACAATGAGGTCCTAGGGTCAGTATTCTACATGCCTCTGCTGACTAATTAAATATCACAACATAACAGCTAAGCTTCCTCTTTGTCACTCCAGAAACAATCACACAGTATGCATTTCCACCCTAAATAATATAAACTCAACAAAATAAAAAACGCATATAAATAAGCACATATGTTATAGTGCTTCTAAAAATAGGATACCAATCTAAAGCAAAAATAAAATAAATTCACTTCTTAATGTGATTGCCTCCGATGGACTGCCACCATCTCTTCTAAAAATAAATTGCTATTTGCCTTACCCCTAGAAGCTGTTCATTCTTGTATGGGAACTGTGCTTATATTTGCCACCTGCCACTGCTGATGACCATTACCAAATCAATTGCTCCTGCTAGGCTAGTATCTTATCAGAGAATAAAGCACCAGGTTTCCTTCATCATCAAATCAATCTCTAGTCTCTCGGCTTTTATTAGTAAACCAAAGTTTAGTCTTTCTGCATTGCACTCTGCCCCTAGTCCCTTCAGTGTGGGTGTCCCAGGTCACTTGATGCAGGCTATCATGCCCAGACAAATATCATGGACCTCTAATTCATAACTTATTATGTGGTAGAGATGGAGGAAATGAATTTATAGACAAGAAGGGTGGACTTCCTTTCTTTGACCCTTATGATTTAAATCCCTCTCCTTTTATATATTTACAAACAATTAGTAAGAAAGCAGGATTCACAGAATAGTTTTGTTTCTTTATCCATAACACTATTTCAGTGCATAATATATCTCAAACATTCTTTAATTCCCATTTATTTATGCATTCAGCAAACAGTTTTGCTCAAAAGCTGAAGAGGCAATCTTGGTAGTCAAGGAGTTCTTAGTAAAATAGGAGAAAACGTTAGATCAAAGTTGCATGATGGGTACAAAACGCTGCAGATATTGAGAAGAAAAAAGGAATGTGACATTTGAACTGAAAAACAGTACAGGAAATGTTATTTTCAAGGGTAGACTTTCACTATAGGTGCCTGTCTCTTTTACTCTTGTAAGACAAATAGAGACCCAAAGTGTAGGACTGTCAAGGAGTTCTTAGTAAAATAGGAGAAAACGTTAGATCAAAGTTGTATGATGGGTACAAAATGCTGCAGATATTGAGAAGAAAAAAGGAATGTGACATTTGAACTGAAAAACAGTACAGGAAATGTTATTTTCAAGGGTAGACTTTCACTATAGGTGCCTGTCTCTTTTACTCTTGTAAGACAAATAGAGACCCAAAGTGTAGGACATAAACTTAATAGACAAGTTGGTAGAGAGGTATTTTCTAGTATATTCCACAGTGATCCTGCAAGGTGCTCCATCAGCAAGGACCCTGAAGCCACTGCATGTAGGATATGCACCAAACCAAAGAACCACTCACTTGGTTGACTTTGCATCATTTTTTCCTTTTTGGAGTAATGCATATTAGTTGTGCTTCTTACAAATACTATTTGTGCATGTGTCAGGCAGAGTTAGACACCCGGAGAAGGCAATGGCACCCCACTCCAGTACTCTTGCCTGGAAAATCCCATGGATGGAGGAGCCTGGTAGGCTGCAGACCATAGGGGTCGCCAAGAGTCGGGTTCGACTGAGCGACTTCACTTTCACTTTTTACTTTCATGCATTGGAGGAGGAAATGGCAACCCACTCCAGTATTCTTGCCTGGAGAATCCCAGGGGCAGGGGAGCCTGGTGGGCTGCCGTCTATGGGGTCACACAGAGTCGGACACGACTGAAGGGACTTAGCAGCATCAGCAGCTCAGTCACTAAGTTGTGTCAGACTTTCTATGATCCCATGGTCTGCAGCCCATCAGGTTCCTCTGTCCATGGGACTGCCCAGGCAAGAACACTGGAATGGGTTGCCATAGTTCCTTCTCCAGGGGATATTCTCGATCCATGGATCAAACTTGTGTTTCCTTTATCTCTTGCATTGGCAAGCAGATTCTCTACCACTGAACCACCTGGGAAGCCCTAGGAATACTATTTACTTGTTCATTTATTTAATTCCTTGCCGTTTTTTGCAGATTCTTGTGGTGGTGATTCATTGTGCATGCTTAGGAGCAGATGATGTGTTAAAATCCTGGAAGTGAAAGTTAAATGGGAATAGACAGGGTATGTGCTCCTGGAATATTTCTCCATATCATTTTTAACCTTCCTCCTACACCCATCTGTTGCAAATGAGGTCTGCAGAGTGATAGCAAAGCACTAGGTCGAGGGAAGCTCTTCAATAAATATTTGATGGGCATGATCCTTCACAGTTAGCATTTGTGTCATTATCATTATTTTTTTCCATGATTTTTATATGAAAGATATAGAGGAGGCATTTTGAAATGTATCATCTTCACCACCTGCTATCTTCCTGGTAAATGTCAGTGATCCCCTGGGCTTTGTCCTTTGCCCCTTTCATTTGCATCCTTACCCAGGAAGCTTCATCTTTCCCAGAGTCTCTTCTAGCAGCTTTGTTCCCTCCACATTCTCTCATAAGCCCAACACACAAGTGATGAAGAGCAGGGCAGCTCACAGCAACATAAATGCATGCATCTCTATAGCAACACTCATGACTACATCATCAGTTTCCCTGGTCCTCACACATCACCTGTCAAAACCATTTTGATCTCTTGAGGTCAACAGAGCTATATTACACAGTGATTAAGAATGTAGAGTACAAGCCAGACTTGGTTCAAATCTAAGCTCCATCATTTAAATTGAGAAACCTTGAACAAGATTCTTAATTATCCATGTTTCAGTGTCTTTATGATATAAAATGAAAATATGAGAAATGTGGCCTCATAGGAGTGCTGTAAGAATTAAGATTTGAATACTATTTGATACTGATCAGAATTCAATAAAATTTAACACAATTGAAATGAAACAAAAATAAGACTTCCAGAAAGCCTTTTCTGATAAACTTATTGGAGTTAATCCTTGCTTCTTTGGCATTCCTTAGTGAATTAATCCCACCTTTTATCCACTAACACCATTGTGTTTTCTACTATCTGCAGCTTTTTTTTTAAACTGCCATGGACTCTATCTAAGATGTGAGTTCTTGAAGGTAATGGCGATCATAGTCATCTTTGTAATTTTATTACTGGAAGTAAATGAACACAACTGTTTTTTAATTCATGTGTGTTGATTTGAAAAATGGAGACTGAAGTGCAAAGGAAAAAATAAGTGAAGCACAATTAAATATATGAAAGAAGAACAAGTCAGACTTGGGAGAGAACATTTACATCTGGATCCAACCTAAGTGTTTATTTAGTCAGCTTAAAAAAAAAAAGTACAACATATATAATACTGTGATGTGGACTTGACCCTGTCATCTAGGAAAGCTTCAGCACAGGTAGCTTAATGAAGTGCTAGGTGAGAAGCTGTCTCATCCCCTATTAAGCAGTGTATTGTCTAAATAAGTTTAATTACCATGCAAATTACTATGAGCTCATATGCCCAAGGCCTAAAACATATCAGATGGCAGGTCTAAAAGAAATTCAGTAAGCCATGTCTCTCTTTGTAGGAATGCTTCTTGGAATAAGGGGAAAAAAAAAATATGGTGAGTGTAACAAGAATGAAGTGTTATAATTCTTAGTGAAGTTTGGCTAAATTAGTGATATCAGAGGAGCTGGTAAAAAGTGTAGTAGATATACAATATAGTTTATATTGAGCAAATCATATTCAAGAATTATTTATTAACCAGCTTGTTGTTCTTCCTCTAAAAACCAATGTCAAATGATTTATTATCTAAGTCCTGTGCCCATGAATGCTTGGAAAAGGACTGTATCACTCATGACACCAGGGTACACTTTGGGATGTGGGCATGGAATGGATCTGGAAGTAAAAGATCTGTGTTCTCGGTCTACTTATTAAATATGTGATCCCCAGCAAATCATGTAATATCTGAGAGCTTCAAATTTTTTCTTCTGTAATAAAGACTAATAATATTAACACTAGTCATGGGGTTAAGATATAGAGAAAATGATTTTAAGTATTTTCATAACTCATACAAATATAGGCAACACATAAATATGTTTTTAAATAAAAGAAACAGAAGATATACTCCTGTTTTCCCTCCCGTCTTTACATGGAGCTGGAGTCTCTTAAAACACTGACCACATTTTAAGATCAACCTAAAGTGCCATCCAGCTAATTTCCCATTCCCTCTCCAGAACATCACATTCCTTACAGTGTAGCCTGACACACTGCAAGATATCCTGAAAGTGCTAAATAAATTTGGATAGGAGGAGACAGAGATTTCGTTACTATACTCACTTGAGCATCTTTCCAAATACTGACCAAATTACAATGTAATAAGATAGAACCATCTGTTATATAGTAAATAAAATGATCTGATGGATTCTGGGAAGCAAACATATAAATTCAGGTTATATTTGAAATATTTCTTTCAGGGAAATCTTACCAAAATGTGCCTAGGATAATTCATATCTTAGGAATAAAATCCCAAAGAGGCATGCTCCTATAGCAGTTTTCAGACTTTCTTGACTGCAATCCTCAGCAAAATAGATATTATATTACATCATGACTTGCAGATAAAACAAAAATGTTTTATTTTACTATGTGCAGTACATTTTGATATTTTTGTTTATCCCATTTACATTATGTGCTACTTTATTTAATAAAAATAATGCTTCTCACAATCTGTTGTTGGGTTGTGACCCACTGTGGCTCAACTGATAAAGAATCTGCGTGCAGTACAGGAGACCTGGGTTCATTCCCTGGGTTGGGAAGATCCCCTGGAGAAGGGAAAGACTACCAACTCCAGGATTCTGTCCTGGAGAATTCCATGGACTGTATAGTCCATTGGGTTGCAAAGAGGCGGACACGACTAATTGACATTATTTGGAAAACACTGTGCTAAGTACCCAGAACTGTCTAACTATGTAACTGTTCCACAGTTCATATCCTTATTTGGAGAGGTGAGGAAATCAGGCCTAGGTGCCCAAGAAGTGAGTCCTTTAAGGAATGAATGGGATGTCAACAGTAAAATGTTTACTTGCAGATTATAAAATGAGGACAAACTGTGAACTTTACTAAAGAGAATTTTCGTTGTGTTTTGTTTTAATGGTTGCATGCAGGGTCAAAAAGATTGATAAGGTGCTCCCTTACTTCCACAGTCACTGAAAAACCCGTTTACATGGACAAAGGAATGTTAATATTGTATTTCAGTAATAGCTCCAATAACAGGATTTAGTGAATACCACTCTTTTCTCTTTAGTTGGGACTATTGGGTGAAACTTAAAGAGAGGTAAATGTCTCTTTAATTTGAAGGAGAATTCTGTTTGTTCATTTTAATCTGAAGGCACCCAACTGAGGAGTGTGCTTTCTTATGGATTATTAGAATTCACGTGTTTCTTATCTGAAAGTATGCAAGAATTGTCTATTACAATTCATCCTTGGAAAAAGATACACCAAAGCTCTTATGGAAAAGGTTCCAACACTGGATAATAGAGTAGGTGAAATGTAAACTGTGCTAATGCCTGTTCTGTAGCTATTTTAGGCAGTTGTGACTACTGAACATTGTAGCAAGTGAGGCAAGTGTGACTGAGGAAGTGAATTTTTAGGTTTTGGTTTGAATGGTGCTGGTGGTGGTTACTTTCTAAGTCGTGTCTTACTCTGAGGACCCCATGGACTGCAGCCCACCAGGCCCCTCTGTCCATGGGATTCCCCAGGCAAGAGTACTAGAGTAGATTGCCATTTTCTTTTCCATTTGCTTTGAATATAAATATCAATTTACACAGCCACAGATGATTGTGGTGGACGTACTGGACTATACAGACCTAGAGAAACAAATGTGCTGATGATCTGATAAAGTAAATATGACAGTCATTACTATATCATGTGAATTCATGAAGCATTCTAAATACTAAAAAGTCATCTAGAACTCATGAAAAGTGGCAAATAAAGTATTGGTATATTAAAAATAGAACAGTTCTAAGACCATGGATAAACCTATGTCAGCTTTGGGTTTGGGTTTTTACACCTCCCTGATGAAAAACAGGATTTTTCTGATTTTCCCACAGGGACTGCTGAACTCACTAACTCACTTAACTCTTATTGGTGCTTTTCAAGAAGTCATGCCACAAATTTCAGCTGATGCTTGCAGGTCAAACTTGCAACCTTGAAAAGGAAATGTTGCTAGTCCCTTGAAAATGGACCTGCCTTTTTGCATTTGGATTGATAGGAGAAATTAAGACAAGGGATGTTTTTGTAAAGAGGAGAACTCCTTTTGAATACGAATTGATTTGCATCTGATTCCTTCTATATTCTACGAAGCTCTTGATTATAGGACATATCTATTGACTTAAAAGGAGAACTCACTCCAGATACAATAAGCAATTTATGATATGCCCAAAATAGAGGTGAACGGACAAGGATAAATGATCTGTCTCAGAAATTCAATCTAGGACATTTAAAAGGACAGCTGTGCTGAAGTACAGCCAATCAAATTGAACTAAGAAATCACTCTCCTTGATATTCCCAGCTAGCAGCAGGATACCATAGAAGATACCAATTAGAAGATTTTAGCACCTCTTGGAGAAAGCTATGGCACCCCATTCCAGTACTCTTGCCTGGAGAATCCCATGGACAGAGGAGCCTGGTAAGCTGTAGTCCATGGGGTCGTGAAGAGTCGGACACAACTGAGCAACTTGCCTTTCACTTTTCACTTTACTGCATTGGAGAAGGAACTGGCAACCCACTCCAGTGTTCTTACCTGGAGAATCCCAGGGGTGGGGGAGCCTGGTGGGCTGCTGTCTATNTTTCACTTTTCACTTTACTGCATTGGAGAAGGAACTGGCAACCCACTCCAGTGTTCTTACCTGGAGAATCCCAGGGGTGGGGGAGCCTGGTGGGCTGCTGTCTATGGGGTGACACAGAGTTGGACACGACTGACGTGACTTAGCAGCAGCAGCAGCAGCAGCACCACCACCTCTTAGCTGGTAAAGAATCCGCCTGCAATGTGGGAGACCTGGGTTCAATCCCTGGGTTGGTAAGATCCCCTGGAGAAGGGACAGGCTACCTACTCCAGTATTCTGGCCTGGAGAATTCCATGGACTCATCCATGGGGTCACAAAGAGTTGCACAGAACTGAGCGACTTTCACTTTCATTTTGTATGCAAACAAATCACAAGGAAATGTGCCTTGCATTCTTCAGCCCCAGGCTAGAGAATTCCCTCAAGGGATGTTTTTCAGTTAGTTCTCTGGCAAACGAGAAGTTTTGCCTAATTAGGAGTCAGTCCTGTTCCAAGAGGAGCTACCCCACATCCGAGGTCAGAGGCAGAAGCCGGGAGGACCCCATGCACGAGGGGCGGCGACCAAGAGGAGTTACCCTAGGTCCAAGGTCAGGGGCAGCGGCCGAGAGTGCCAGGCTGTGATGGCACAGGAGCAGCCGAGAGGAGCTACCCCACCTCAGAGGCCAGGGGCGGTGGCCGGGAGGAGTAATCCCACATCCAAGGAGCAGTGGCTGCTCGGGCGCAGGAGGGCCTAGAGGAGCCATCCCACGTTGAAGGTCAGGAAGGGCGGTGGTGAGGAGATAACCCTTGTCCAATGTAAGGAGCAGTGGCTGTGCTTTGCTGGAGTAGCCATGAAGAGATACCCCACACCCAAGGCAAGAGAAACCCAAGTAAGATGATAGGTGTTGCAAGAGGGCATCAGAGGGCAAACACACTGAAACCATACTCACAGAAAACTAGTCAATCTAATCACACTAGGACCACAGCCTTGTCTAACTCAGTGAAACTAAGCCATGCCCGCAGGGCAACCCAAGATAGGCGGGTCATGGTGGAGAGGTCTGACAGAACGTGGTCCACTGGAGAAGGGAATGGCAAACCACTTCAGTATTTTTGCCTTGAGAACTCCATGAACAGTATGAAAAGGCAAAATAATAGGATACTGAAAGAGGAACTCTCCAGGTCTGTAGGTGCCCAATATGCTATTGGAGATCAGTGGAGAAATAACTCCAGAAAGAATGAAGGGATGGAGCCAAAGCAAAAATACCCAGTTGTGGATGTGACTGGTGATAGAAGCAAGATCCAATGCTGTAAAGAGCAATATTGCATAGGAACCTGGAATGTCAGGTCCATGAATCAAGGCAAATTGGAAGTGGTCAAACAAGAGATGGCAAGAGTGAACGTCGACATTCTAGGAATCAGCGAACTAAAATGGACTGGAATGGGTGAATTTAACTCAGATGACCATTATATCTACTACTGCGGGCAGGAATCCCTCAGAAGAAATGGAGTAGCCATCATGGTCAACAAAAGAGTCNTAGGAATCAGCGAACTAAAATGGACTGGAACGGGTGAATTTAACTCAGATGACCATTATATCTACTACTGCGGGCAGGAATCCCTCAGAAGAAATGGAGTAGCCATCATGGTCAACAAGAGTCCGAAATGCAGTACTTGGATGCAATCTCAAAAACGACAGAATGATCCCTGTTCATTTCCAAGGCAAAATACCAACAGGCAGGAAATATTTTTTTTTCCTTAAAATGTGTGTAAAGAGCCATTGTGAAAGTGGATCCCAAAGGATTTCAATGCCAGTTTGGGCTGTATGCTAATCACTTCTTTTGCTGCGAGGTAAAGACAAAATCACTTCATCTTCTCACACTTGGTCTCTTTGTTACCAATTTCTCTCTACACCTGCTTCTGTTTGAAAAGATAGGTTTCCAAAACTCTCTTTTTTTTTTTCAAAACTCTCTTTTTCTATTGGTATTAAATTTTTGTTTCTATCGGTATTAAATATTTATTTCTATTAGTATTAAATTTTTATTTTACTTTATTTATTTCTATTGGTATTACATTTTTATTTCCATGTATTTTAGGTTTATGGACATTCAATTGGTTTAGGATGCCAACTGCATTTAACAAGTTATTACCTGGTTAAAACCTGGATCTACTATGTTAGCTTATGTTTAGTTAAATAACTGAAGCCTCCTATCTGGCATATATATAGTTTCTTTTTTTCCTCCCTTAAAATTAAAAGAATTACAGAACCGAATATTTAGATGTATTTTATATAATATATGCCAATCATTAGAATCCTCGACTTCAGTTCTCAGGTTGATTGAAACCCTATTTTAAGCTCTTCCTTCAGCCTACTGTAATTTTTGCTGTAAGTCATAATTAAGTTAGTGGATGCTTCTGTGGGAAAGCAAGTATCTAGGATGTGAAAAGACCAACTGGACTTTTATTGAGTTAGTAGACACTGTTATTAAAATGGCATGTAATCACCCATGTCCTTAAATGCTTCAGTTAAATTGGAGCCAGGCTTCTCGTTTTAGTTAACATGTGTGTCTATTATAAAAAGCAGAATGAAAAGGTTAAAACACCAGCAGTTGATACTCAAAAAAACATCTGTTAGCTGTCACTTACCCATCCGTGTCATTCATTCCTTCCCAGGGATTTTCCAGTTACCGTGTGTGTGACTATGTGTGGGATTAACAACTACGATTGAAGGTGATAATCCTGATCTTTGGGGAGACTTACTTAATCTCAGGATATGATGAACTTAGAACACTCTGGGTATCAGTGAGTGTGTGGTTCTTGCTCCACTGAACTCAGGGAATACTGAGTTCTATCTGTACTCTATTATACGAGAGTTGCAGAGAAAGGACCTGGGATACCCAATGTAGAAAATAGGTTCTGCTGCATTAACTGAGATAGAAATAGAACATGGTAAGCACATAGTGGCCAAATTCTACGAAATCTGAAAATTTCCTCTCAGCCTGAGACTTGCAACTAATATCTATCAATAAACGATTATTTAGGGATTCCCTAGAAAGTACTGAACCCTAAAGAAACAGGTATAGGTATGTTGTGAATCCCATCTTAACAGATGAAGAAACTGAAGCTCAGAGAGACTGAAGTGAAGTCGCTCAGTCATGTCCGACTCTTTGTGATGTTATGGACTGTAGAGTCCATGGAATTCTCCAGGCCAGAATACTGGAGTGCGTAGCCTTTCCTTTCTCCAGAAGATCTTCCCAACCCAGGGATTGAATCCAGGTCTCTTGCATTGCAGGTGGATTCTTTACCAGCTGAGCCATAAGGGAAGCCCCAGAAAGGCTGAGAAGCTTGCCAAATACTTCATAGTCATATGTTATAAAACCAGGATTCATCCAGGTCTAATTCCAGTGTATTTTTCTTCCCTTTCCCATGCTGCTTCTTGAAAGTCAGCTTTATATGAGGAAGGCATGTTGTTAGAATTTGTGTGTCATCTTTAAATATGGCCACACCACATCTATTTAGAATGAAACACATAGAGTTATGATTCGACTATTACTTATGATATTGGTCAATTAAAAGTTTCTGTGCTTTTTTTTTAATACAAAAAAGTAGCAATGAAATGGAGAAGGCAATGGCACCCCACTCCAGTACTCTTGCCTGGAAAATCCCATGAGTGGAGGAGCCTGGTGGGCTGCAGACTGTGGGGTCGCTAAGAGTCATACACGACTGAGCGACTTCCCTTTCACTTTTCACTTTCATGCATTGGAGAAGGAAATGGCAACCCACTCCAGTGTTCTTGCCTGGAGAATCCCAGGGACGGGGGAGCCTGGTGGGCTGCCATCTATGGGGTCGCACAGAGTCGGACAAGACTGAAGTAACTTAGCAGCAATGAAATATACCTTCTGCTTAGGAGCACATGCTCCCAGGCATGAAAGTGAAAGTGTTAGTCGCTCAGTCCTGTCAGACTCTTTTGACTCCATGGACTGCCTGCCAGGCTCCCCTGTCCATGGAATTCTCCAGCCCAGAATACTAGAGTGGGTAGCCATTCCCTTCTCCAGGGGATCTTCCCGACACAGGGATCAAACCCAGGTCTCCCACACTGCTGGAGGACTTTTCACCATCCAGGTCACCAGGGAAGCCCCTCAGGCATGAGATGTATATTAATAAAGACAGGAATTTTGTGGCATCAAAAATGATCATATTTATGAAACCCAATGAAGCATAATTATTACACAATCAACTTCCTATGTGCAAGAAGTGGATTTTGTCTTATTTGACAAGTACTTAGAAAATTTTCTTTTTCTTATTTTTCATGTGGACCATTTAAAAAATCTTTATTGAATTTGTTACAATATTGCTTCTCTTTTATGTTTTGGTTTCTTGGTCTTGAGGCATGTGGGTGGGATCCCTCCCTGACCAGGGTTCAAACCTGCGTCTCTCGCATTGGAAGGCAAAGTCTTAACCACTGGACTGCCAGGGAAGTTCCAATTAGTCATTCCTGAGTGATGTCCTAAGATAGCAGGCAGATTTTAAAAGGTTTACCAGGCCTAGATCTAAAGAAGCTAAAGGTAAAAGGAATAAGAAAGAGTTCTATTGAGAGAAACGAAAATAATATTAATTTCACTCAGATGTAGGGAAATTACATTTTCCAGATAAGCAAGGGGTAGCAAAAATGTCATGACTTTAGTTTTCATATTATTATTGATTTGAAGAGGCTGGGGTGGAGTGGAGGAGACAATTCTTAAATATTGTCCAGGTAGTTAATATATTTGGCTAGGATTTACAAGGGCTGGATTTCATCTTGTTTTAGAAACTGAATAATTTGATTAAATCAGAAAGGGAATCCCGGCTTCCCTCACCTTGAGTCTTCACTCTAAAAGATCAGGGTGTCTCAGCGCCTTTGGAAAGGGGTGCACTCGGCAGCGTTTCTCTCCAAGTTTTTCCTCCTTGTGCCCCTTAAGGAGAAGTTTGATTCTCAGAGTTCACCGACCACCTCCCGGTGGACCAGACGACAAGATGTTTTACGATCCTTATCCCTTTGGACCTCCCTGGTGTGTTTGCAACACCCATCATTCCCCTGTGTGAAACTCTCCATTCTCCGGGCTCCTGTGCCGGCCCCGCGCTGTGCGTTGTATGTTACCTCCCAGGCCATCTATTCTGTCTCCTGTGTTTGCAGGGCTGTGCGGCTCTTCCCTGCAAGGCTGGTTGGTATTTCCCGAGGTTTCAGCCTGTAGGTCACCGCTCTACATGCTAGGTCATCTTATCTCCTGCCTGCTGTGTGCTGATGACTCCCTGCTTGTTCTATCTAACCAAGACCTGCCCTGCAAGCTTCAGCATCATTTCCACAACTAATCCTTGGGTACCACCAATGGAGCGAGTCCAGCTGGGCCTAGCCACGTCCTCTGCCAACACGCTCCCCGCTCTCTGAAGGCTCCGGCTCTCTACACCAGCTAAGGAAGCTCCTTTATACCGCCACCACCGGGCCAGGTCAGGGTTGGCAGCCCCCACCACAAGCTCCGAGGCTTCTATCCTCTGACCTTTCCCTCCCCAACCCTCATTCATCCTCCCTCCCCTCC
The DNA here is from genome assembly GCA_006410675.1 of Oreotragus oreotragus. Classification (NCBI taxonomy): domain Eukaryota; kingdom Metazoa; phylum Chordata; class Mammalia; order Artiodactyla; family Bovidae; genus Oreotragus; species Oreotragus oreotragus. The sequence goes on from SJYX01019516.1 coordinate 364,540, forward strand.
CAGGCTCCTCACACACTTGGCCTCTCCCCTCTCCGTCTTCCCTTCCACGTCACGGGAACCATGACCCAGGTGGCCCCGCAGGCATCCCCAAGACACCCAGCAGGACGCATGTGTCCCTGGTTCCTCCCTGACCTCAGGCTGTGAGCGCCTGACCTTCCCGGCTGGCTCTTGCTTTCTTCTAGCTGGACTTAACTTAATCTTCTTTCTCCATTCTTTTTTGGTTCATTCTTTCTACTCTTTTCAACAAGACTGGCTATAATGTTTTCACTGAATATTTTATTTTCTCCATACCCATCTTTCCACTGACAGTCTAAGAACTGCAAATGTGACTCAGAAAAAAAAAAAAAATACATTTACAGTAAACAAAGAGTTGAAAAGGAATGGATAAGGAAGATGTGGTTCATATATACAATGGAATATTACTCGGCCACAGAAAAGAACAAAAGAATGCCATTTGTGGCAACATGGATAAACCTAAAGATTACCATGTTAGGTAAAGTCAGACAGAGAAAGACAAATATTGTATGATACGACTCATTTGTAGAAATTAATTTAAAAAATGATATAAATGAATTTATTTATAAAAGAGAAACAAATTCACAGATTTTGAAAACAAACTTACCAAACAGGGAATGAATGTTGGGGGAGGGAAAAATTAGGAGTTTGGGATTAACATACACACAACTACTATTAATATATATAAAATAGATAATCAACAAGGATCTACCATATAGCACAGGGAACTCTATTCAATATTCCCTAATAACCAATATGGAAAAAGAATCTGAAAAACAATGAACAAACGCATATGTATAAATGAATCACTAGGCTGTACACCTGAAACTAACACAAGATTGTAAATTAACTATACTCCAGTACAAAAAAAAAAAAAAAAAAGAATGGAATGCTTTCAGTGGCAAAGGGTCAAGGAAGCCTGATTCTGGTAGTTTTCCAATAGATAGCACTCAGAGGTAACACAGACTCGGCAGAGGCAGCCTCAATACTAAATTTTTCTGGAGGGCAACCTGGGGAATAAAACCAAATATTCATGTCTAGATTCAACTGCTATTGAGAGTCTGTTCCCTGTCACATTGAAGCAGGGAAGATCCTGTGAAAGCTAATGACGTCAACAGTACCAGGCAATAATCAGCCTTCAACTTTAAATGAGTGAATGAACAAGGGCATGACTTAGGGAAGGTCCATAACCCCAGTGCCCACTTTTTGGTTTTGTGTATACGGCCTGGGAAACCTGGGTTCATTTTGGTACAAATTTTTTGACTGTGTGTATTTAAACATCATGATAAGTTATAGAAACTTACTGATAAAATTTACCCATGACATGGTGAGACAGAGCTTCAAAACTAGAATTCTTTGCAAGTGATGTTTTTGATGGTCTGGTTACGAGTCCTCTGGAAGTCCTGTGTACAAACCTGTGCTCCCATGTGAGATGAATCAGGCCTCTGAGGGTGACAGGCAGAGAAAGGACTGCTTTTTCACTGGGGCCTCAGATGAAATGACTCAACTGGCATGTGTGAGTGGATTTATTTCCAGGGGGATGGTTTCTTTACCATGGAGCAGACATGAAATTTGTTTTTCCTTTCAAAAAAGTTCCTTTGGCTTTTAAAGCATGCCTTTTAGTATTTCCACTGGCAAAGAGCTAACGTGTGACAGCGTCAGAGGATAAAATAGGACATTATTTTTGTACTGTTTTGAATTATACAGGCTGTGGTACTTGTTAAAAATGCAGGGAGGGGTGACCAAAAGTATGTTGATGAAGTGTTTAAGGTTCACTTAGTCAGATCTGTTCCATGGTCTGGAAACCAGTGTGTCAAATGGGATATAATTTTAACTTTCACAAGGCTATTTAACACATTCATATTTTGACCAGTTTCTCCTGAGAAGGATGGAGACTATCCAATGCAGTGGATCAAATATTGTAGGCAGTACACAGTAGTGAATGGGACTGTGAACTTCATTGGAAAAGTTTTAGTTAATATAATTCTTGAAGAATTTACAAAGTAAAAAGCTTTGGAAATGGTTCATATCCGGCCTGTCGATGAAAAGTATGGAAGAGTCATCTTAAAGTGGACAAAACAATGGATCAGGATACTAAGAGACTGGCACTGTAGCCCTCCCAACTGTTATCCAAAGGGCTGCCTGGGGAGGCCTTACAAACAGCTGTGAAAAGAAGAGAAGCAAAAAGCAAAGGAGAAAAGGAAAGATATAAGCATCTGAATGCAGAGTTCCAAAGAATAGCAAAAAGAGATAAGGAAGCCTTCCTCAGTGATCAATGCAAAGAAATAGAGGAAAGCAACAGGATGGGAAAGACTAGAGATCTCTTCAAGAAAATTAGAGATCCCAAGGGAACATTTCATGCAAAGATGGGCTCGATATAGGACAGAAATGGTATGGACCTAACAGAAGCAGAAGATATTAAGAAGAGGTGGCAAGAATACACAGANTCACAGAAAACTAGCCAATCTGATCACACGGATCACAGCCTTGTCTAACTCAGTGAAACTAAGCCATGCCATTTGGGGCCACCCGAGATGGATGGGTCATGGTGGAGAGGTCTGACAGAATATGGTCCACTGGAGAAGGGAATGGCAAGCCACTTCAGTATTCTTGCCTTGAGAACCCCATAAACAGTATGAAAAGGCAAAAAGATAGGACACTTAAAGATGAACTTCCCAGGTCAGTAGGTGCCCAATATGCTACTGGAGATCAGTGGAGAAATAACTCCAGAAAAAATGAAGGGATGGAGCCAAAGCAAAAACAATACCCAGTTGTGGATGTGACTGGTGATGGAAGCAAGATCTGATGCTGTGAAGAGCAATATTGCATAGGAACCTGTAATGTCAGGTCCATGAATCAAAGCAAATTGGAAGTGGTCAAACAGAAGATGGCAAGGGTGAACGTTGACATTCTAGGAATCAGCAAACTAAAACTATTGGAATGGGTGAATTTAACTCAGATGACCATTATATCTACTACTGTGGGCAAGAATCCCTTAGAAGAAATAGAGTAGTCCTCATAGTCAACGAAAGAGTCCGAAATGCAGTACTTGGATGCAATCTCAAAAATGACAGAATGATCTCTGTTCATTTCCAAGGCAAATCATTCAATATCACAGTTATCCAAGTCTATGCCCCAACCAGTAACACTGAAGAAGCTGAATTTGAATGATTCTGTGAAGACCTACAAAACCTTTTAGAACTAACACCCAAAAAAGATGTCCTTTTCGTTATAGGGGACTGGAATGCAAAAGTAGGAAGTCAAGAAACACCTGGAGTAACAGGCAAATTTGACCTTGAAGTACAGAATGAAGCAGGGCAAAGGCTAACAGAGTTTTGCCAAGAGAACACATTGGTCATAGCAAACAGCTTCTTCCAACGACACAAGAGACAACTCTCCACGTGGACATCAAGAGATGGTCAACACCAAAAACAGATAATATTCTTTGCAGCCAAAGATGGAGAAGCTCTATATAGCCAGCAAAAACAAGACCGGAGGCTGACTGTGGCTCAGATCATGAATGCCATATTGCCAAATTCAGAATTAAATTGAAGAAAGTAGGGAGAACTGCTAGAGAATTCAGATATTACCTTAATCAAATCGCTAACAGTTATACAGTGGAAATGATAAACAGATTCAAGGAATTAGATCTGATAGACAGAGTGCCTGAAGAACTATGGACGGAGGTTCATGACATCATACAGGAGACAGGGATCAAGACCATCCCCAAGAAAAAAGAAATGCAAAAAGTCAAAATGGATGTCTGAGGAGGCATTACAAATAGCTGAGGAAAGAAGAGAAGCGAAAGGCAAAGGAGAAAAAGAAAGATATACCCATTTGAATGCAGAGTTCCAAGAATAGCAAGAAGAGATAAGAAAGCCTTCCTCAGTGATCAGTTCAAAGAAATAGAGGAAAACAACAGAATGGGGAAGACTCGAGATCTCTTCAAGAAAACTAGAGATACCAATGGAATAATCCATGTAAAGATGGGCACAATAAAGGACAGAAATGGTATCAACCTAACAGAAGCAGAAGATAAGAAGAGGTGGCATGAATACACAGAAAAATCATACAAAAAAAGACCTTCATGACCCAGATAATCACAATGGTATATCAGTCACCTACAGAAAGACTTCCTGGAATGCCAAGTCAAGTGGGCCTTAAGAAGCATCCCTATGAACAAAGCTAGTGGAGGTGATGGAATTCCACTTGAGCTATTTCAAATCCTAAAAGATGATGCTCTGATAAAGTGCTGCACTCAGTATGCCAGAAAATTTGGAAAACTCCCAGTGGCCAGAGGACTGGAAAAGGTCAGTTTTCATTCCAGTCCCTAAGAAATCAATGTCAAAGAATGCTCAAACTACCATACAATTGCACTCATCTCACACGCTAGTAAAGTAATGCTCAAAATTCTCNGATAAAGTGCTGCACTCAGTATGCCAGAAAATTTGGAAAACTCCCAGTGGCCAGAGGACTGGAAAAGGTCAGTTTTCATTCCAGTCCCTAAGAAATCAATGTCAAAGAATGCTCAAACTACCATACAATTGCACTCATCTCACACGCTAGTAAAGTAATGCTCAAAATTCTCTAAGCCAGGCTTCAACAGTACATGAACCATGATCTTTCAGATGTTCAAACTAGATTTAGAAAAGGCAGAGGAACCAGAGATCACATGCCAACATCGAAAAAGCAAGAGAGTTCCAGAAAAACATCTATTTCTGCTTTATTGACGATGCTAAAGCCTGACTGTATGGATCACAACAAACTGTGGAAAATTCTTCAAGAGATGGGAATACCAGACCACTTGACTTGCCTCCTGAGAAATCTGTATGCAGGTCAGGAAGCAACAGTTAGAACTGAACATGAAACAACAGACTGGTTCCAAATAGGAAAAGGCTATGTATTGTCACCCTGCTTATTTAACTTATACGCAGAGTACATCATGAGAAACACTGGGCTGGAGGAGGCACAAGCTGCAATCAAGATTGCCAGGAGACGTATCAATAACCTCAGATATGCAGATGACACCACTCTTATGGCAGAAAGTGAAGAGGAACTAAAGAGCTTCTTGATGAAAGTGAAAGAGGAGAGTGAAAAAGTTGGCTTAAAGCTCAACATTCAGAAAATGAAGATCATGGCATCTGGTCCCATCACTTCATGGCAAATAGATGGGGAAACAGTGGAAACAGTGTCAGACTTTATTTTTTTGGGCTCCAAAATCACTGCAGATGGTGACTGCAGCCATGAAATTAAAAGACGCTTACTCCTTGGAG
>SJYX01019516.1:377178-412449 GCA_006410675.1 Oreotragus oreotragus
AGGTTATCTCAGAGCACCAGGCTGGGCTCCGTGTGTCACAGTAGCTCCTTGCTAGTTATCTATTCTAAACATGATAGTGCATATATGCCAGTGCTACTTTCTCAAGAGCAAACCTCTCCTTAGACCAGAAACAAACAAGAAAACCACAGTGGTAGATAAAGAGGGGTAAAGTCACAGTAATTCTGTAATTCAACTATGGGAACAGAAAGCAGCAAAGGTTCCATATTCTACTGCGGTAAAAAATGCTCCACTGTGAGTACTGGAAGATCAGAGTTCAGGTCAGCTGAATAAAATCAGGGGTGGTGGTTCTGTCACTCATAAAAACATGCTAAAAAAGCCATCTGTACTATCAAGGGTGCCTAGCTGCAGGAGTGAGAGGATGTACAGAGGGCCCACCTGACCTGACCTAGGCCAAGCAGCCCACAGGTTCTGTGATCGGGCTAAGGATATCTCCAAAACCATTCCTGGATGAGAGGAAATCCTGAGATGCCAATGAAAGAGCTCCTTTGGAACTGAAGGTCTTGAGGGACTGCAGGAGATAACTGAGAAGCATTATAAAGAGTGAGAGGGAGGAATACACCTGTTAGTGTGTTGCCTGAAAGCAGAAAATAACACTAAAACCAGAAAGCCACTCAACAATCATGAGATGACTATACTCCTGATCAAATGCAAATAATAGAATCATCTAAAATTAGATTAATGAGCATATATTTAACATAAACAATATAACAAAGGGAAAAACTGTTCCTATAAGAGAACAAGAAATTATAAAAACAAATATAGGCAAAAATGAAACAAGAATAGACAAAATGAAAAATGGAAAATGTAGAAACAAACAACATAGCCATTAAAAAGAGTCAAATGAAATAATCTCTTCCTATAGCAACCCCCAGAAGAATAAGTGTCAAGGACTATACTCAGAATTCAACAGAAAGAGGAAAGAAAAACATATAAAAGGGAATTGAGACAACTATAGCAGTAACACTGAAAGATTCCAGTATGTGTCCAGCAAGATTTTTATCATAAGGAAAGAATTAACAGACTGTCAGGGAAGGATTTTCAAGGAAGCTTTATTGGAATAAAAAACAAAAAACAAAACCAAAAAGACTTACAATGAGAGAGCATACCACATGCTTTAGCAGGATTAATAAAATCCATACATATATGCATTAAAATATAATCACAGAACTCTAAGATAAAGATATAAGCTGAATTACCCACAGAGGAGTAACAAGGACTGACAGAAGACTAGCCACAGCAATCAGACAAGAAAAATAAAAGATCAAAATTGGGGACTGACCTACTGGTCCAGGGGTTAAGAATTTGCCTGCCAATGCAGGGAACATGGATTCGATCCCTGGTCTGGGAAGATTCCACACGACATGGAGCAACTAAGCCCATGTGCCGCAACTACTGAATCTGTGCTCCACAATTTTTGAGGCTGTGCTCTAAAGTCTGTGATCCACAACTATTGAGCCCGTGTGCTGCAATTGCTGGTGTGTCTAGAGCCCGTGCATTGCAACGAAGAGTAGCCCTCACTCACCGCAACTGGTGAGATCCTGGGCAGCAAGGAAGACCCAGGGAAACCAAAAAATGAAATCCAAACGGGAAGGGAAGAGGTAAAATTGACTACCCATGAAAACTACCAGAACTAATAAACAAATTCAGCAAGGTAAGAATCCGCCTGGAGTGCAAGGCCCACCTGACCTGACCTAGGCCAAGCAGCCCACAGGTTCTGTGATCGGGCTAAGGATATCTCCAAAACCATTCCTGGATGAGAGGAAATCCTGAGATGCCAATGAAAGAGCTCCTTTGGAACTGAAGGTCTTGAGGGACTGCAGGAGATAACTGAGAAGCATTATAAAGAGTGAGAGGGAGGAATACACCTGTTAGTGTGTTGCCTGAAAGCAGAAAATAACACTAAAACCAGAAAGCCACTCAACAATCATGAGATGACTATACTCCTGATCAAATGCAAATAATAGAATCATCTAAAATTAGATTAATGAGCATATATTTAACATAAACAATATAACAAAGGGAAAAACTGTTCCTATAAGAGAACAAGAAATTATAAAAACAAATATAGGCAAAAATGAAACAAGAATAGACAAAATGAAAAATGGAAAATGTAGAAACAAACAACATAGCCATTAAAAAGAGTCAAATGAAATAATCTCTTCCTATAGCAACCCCCAGAAGAATAAGTGTCAAGGACTATACTCAGAATTCAACAGAAAGAGGAAAGAAAAACATATAAAAGGGAATTGAGACAACTATAGCAGTAACACTGAAAGATTCCAGTATGTGTCCAGCAAGATTTTTATCATAAGGAAAGAATTAACAGACTGTCAGGGAAGGATTTTCAAGGAAGCTTTATTGGAATAAAAAACAAAAAACAAAACCAAAAAGACTTACAATGAGAGAGCATACCACATGCTTTAGCAGGATTAATAAAATCCATACATATATGCATTAAAATATAATCACAGAACTCTAAGATAAAGATATAAGCTGAATTACCCACAGAGGAGTAACAAGGACTGACAGAAGACTAGCCACAGCAATCAGACAAGAAAAATAAAAGATCAAAATTGGGGACTGACCTACTGGTCCAGGGGTTAAGAATTTGCCTGCCAATGCAGGGAACATGGATTCGATCCCTGGTCTGGGAAGATTCCACACGACATGGAGCAACTAAGCCCATGTGCCGCAACTACTGAGTCTGTGCTCCACAGTTTTTGAGGCTGTGCTCTAAAGTCTGTGATCCACAACTATTGAGCCCGTGTGCTGCAATTGCTGGTGTGTCTAGAGCCCGTGCATTGCAACGAAGAGTAGCCCTCACTCACCGCAACTGGTGAGATCCTGGGCAGCAAGGAAGACCCAGGGCAACCAAAAAATGAAATCCAAACGGGAAGGGAAGAGGTAAAATTGACTACCCATGAAAACTACCAGAACTAATAAACAAATTCAGCAAGGTAAGAATCCGCCTGGAGTGCAAGAGACCTGGGTTCGATTCCTGGGATGAGAAGATCCCCTGGAAGGCACGGCAACACACTCCAGTATTCTTGCATGGAGAATCCCCATGGACAGAGGAGCCTGGCGGACTACAGTCCATAATGTTGCAAAGAGTCGGACACGACTGCGCAACTAAGTGCAACACAGCAGACAGCAGGATACAAGATTAACATGCAGAAATCTATTGCATTTCTTTATGCTAACAATAAAATATGAGGGAAAAAAAACACTTAGTTGCATTTGCTTCCAGTGTGCCAGGATAAACAGTGATGCTGAAGGTAATTCACTGTGTTTACCTATAAATACAGAAAGAAAAATTTGTATGTCTGTTACAGTTTTCCTTGAGTTCACCAATCAAGTTTTAAGCAAAACAAGTCTTCTTAATGTTATTATACAAGTGAAGGAAGAAAAAAAGCAAAATGATCATAACTATGGACTGAAACTGTCAAATAGTTTTGAATATGTGGAGGTCAATCCTTCTTCCTTCTCTTCGACTCCATAGGAAGAAAGACTGTCAAGAGATCACTTACTTTCAAAGATAGAGGAGGATGAAGTAGGAGAAATTCTCCTTTACAAACAAGAACGCACCTGTGCACAAAATTGGGACTTCAGGCTTTGTGAAGTGTGCAGCCCCAGGAGGACGCAGGATCCAGGGGCAGAGCAGGGCTGGGAGCAGGTGTGGTGGCATCTCATTGCTCCCCTCACACTGGCCGACTTGTAAACACTTCATTTAGGGCTTTCCTGGCTCAGGAAAATTGTCCTCCTGACAATGCAGGCGACATGGGTTTCATCCCTGGTCTGGGAAGATAATACATGCAGGGCAACCGAGCCCATGTGCCGCAACTATTGAGCTTGTGCTCTAGAGCCCAGGAGCCACAAATATTCAGCCCTCGGGCCCTTAAGCTCAGCAACAGGAGAAGCCACTGCAATGAGAAGCCCGCGTAGAAGAGAAAGCCCACGCAGCAACCGAGACCCAGCACGGCCAAAATAAATTAAAAAAACAGAAATACTCCATTTAGTTCTCACTGAGGTTCTGGGAATGCTGTTATGGAATAAGATTAATGGCTCCAGCATCTTCATTTCCCCCTCCACAGCCTAGGCAAATTTATTAACAAGGAAAAGCCATAAATCTAGATAGTGATCAGAGAGGGCTTTCCTTATGTTGTGAATTATTGTATCTTCCAAGAAATGAAGAGAAAATTCTGCTCTCACTTCCAGTTGTATACAATTTTATCCTATGTTGCTCCTTCCATTTTTTCTGGATGAGATGTAATGATCAAAACCATCTTTATGCAAAAAAAAAGAGCAAAAATCAACATGCAGAACTATAGCAAACCAAAAAGCTTCTGCACATCAAAATGAAAAGTCAGTCTACAGAATGAGGGAAGTATTTGGGGACAACAGGTCTGATATGGTCCCCAAATATTTCCCCCATCCTGTAGATTGACTCAGTGATAAAGACCCCACCAGCAAAGCAGGAGTCATAGGAGTTGTGGGTTCGATCTCTGGGTCAAGAAGATCCCTGGAGGAGGAAATGGCAACCCACTCCAGTATTCTTGCCTGGAGAATCCCATGGGCAGAGGAGCCTGCTGGGCTAGTCCATAGGGTAGCAAAGAGTCAGACACGACTGAGTGACTGAGAGCATATGTCTGATAAAAGGTTAATTTCCAAAATATACAAAGAAATCCTACCACTCAATAACAAAAGGACAAAAAAATCTGATTTGAAAATGGGCAGAAGAATTGAACAGACATTTTTCCAAAGGACACATACAAATGGCCAAACAGATGGCAAGATGCTCAGCATCACTAATCATCAGGGAAGTGCAAATCTAAACCATAATGAGATTATCACCAAACACTTGTTAGAAGGGTTATCCGCAAAGACGAGCGATAACAAGTATTGTCCAAAATGTTGAGGAAAGGGAACCCTTGTGCAATATTGGTGGGAATGTAAACTGGTTTAGCCACTAAGGAAAACAGTATGGAGGTTCCTAAAAAAATTAAAAGATAACCACATGATACAGCAATCCCACTTCTGAATATACGTCCAAAGGAAATGAAGACTGGGTATCAAAAAGACGTTTGCATTCCCATGTTTACTGAAGCATTATTCTCAAAAGCCAGGATATGGAGACGACCTAAGTGTTCATTGATGGATGAATGAATAAAGATGTGATATACATATACAAACAATGGAATATTATTCATGGATAGTTCTTAAGGGCATTATGTTAAAGGTGATAAAGCAGACAGAGAACAAATATTGTATGGCATCACTTATATGTAGGCTTTCCAGGTGGTTCAGTGGTAACAGAATCTGTCTGCCAGTGCAGGAGAGGCAGGAGACACAGGTTCGATCCCTGAGTCGGGAAGATACCCTGGAGGAGGAAACAGCAACCCACTCCAGTATTCTTGTTGGAAACTTTTATGGATGGAGGAGCCTGGTGGGGTACAGTGGGGTCACATGGGGTCACAAAGAGTTGGTCACTGAGTGACTGAGCAGGCATGCATTACTTACATGTAGAATTTTAAAAAGTTGAATTCATTAAAATAGAGAGTAAAATCAGAGGTACCAGAAACTAAGGTGTGGGGGAACTGGGAAGATGTTGATCAAAGGGTACAAACTTGAAGTTAGAAGATGAATCAGTTCTTCTTATTATTCACAGAAGATGAAGAGCTAATACATGGCACCGTGGTTATGGTTAACACTACTATATGGCCTATTTCGAACTTGTTAAGAGACCTGAGGATGAGATGGTTGGATGGCATCACCGACTCACTGGACATGAGGTTTGAGCAAACTCCAGGAGATGGTGAAGGACAGGAAACCTGGTGTGCTGCAGTCCACGGGGTCACAAAGAGTCAGACACGACTGAGTGACCGATGATGACGAAGAGACTTGATCTTAAATATTCTCACCATAAAAAAATGATGCTTTTGAACTGTGGTGTTGGAGAAGACTCTTGAGAGTCCCTTGGACTGCAAGGAGATCCAACCAGTCCATTCTGAAGGAGATCAGCCCTGGGATTTCTTTGGAAGAAATGATGCTAAAGCTGAAACTCCAGTACTTTGGCCACCTCATGCAAAGAGTTGACTCATTGGAAAAGACTCTGATGCTGGGAGGGATTGGGGGCAGGAGGAGAAGGGGACGACCGAGGATGAGATGGCTGGATGGCATCACGGACTTGATGGACGTGAGTCTGAGTGCACTGGGAGATGGTGATGAACAGGGAGGCCTGGCGTGCTGCGATTCATGGGGTCGCAAAGAGTCGGACATGACTGAGTGAACTGAACTGAGATCTTTTCAGTAGAGATGGGCAAGTTGAGGCTTAAAAACACCAGGCAGCACTTCCAAAACACTGGGTTTAGTAGGCCAGAGCTTGATTAAAAAACAACAGACCTTGATGGCTATGAAATCCAGTCTTCCACTCACTATAGGGATTTTATCATTGATGAAAGTTTCCTCATAAATGTAGAGACTTAGAATATTTCATGAATCTGTTGTTGGCTTCTCCACCCACGATTCATCCCGTGTTACAGTTGCTCAGTTGCTAAGTTGTGTCTGCCTCTTTTCAAACCCATGGACTGTGGCAGGCGGTTCTTCTTTCCTCCACCGTCGCTGGAGTTTGCTCCAGTTTATGTCCATGGAGTCCGTGACGCCATCCAACCATTTCACCCTCTGCTGCCCCTTCTCTTTTTGCCTTCAGGCTTTCCCAGCATTAGGGTCTTTTTCAGTGAGTCAACTTTTCGTATTAGTTAGCCAAAGTATTGGAGCTTCAGCTTCAGCATCAGTCCTTCCAATGAATATTCAGGGTTGATTTCCTTTAGGATTGACAGATTTGATCTCCTCCATGTCCAAGGGACTCTCAAGAGTCTTTTCCAGGACTAAAATTCAAAAGCATCAGTTCTTCAGCACTCAGCTTTCTTTAGGGTCCAACACTCTCATCCATACAAGACTACTGGAAAAGCCATAGATAGCTTTGACTAGATGGACCTTTGTCAGCAAAGTGATGTCTCTGCTTTTTAATATGCTGCCTAGGTTGGTTTCTTCACTTTCTTCCAAGAAGCAACCATCTTTTAGTTTCATGGCTGTAGTCACCATCTATAGTGAATTTGGAGCCCAGGAAAATAAAACCTGTCACTATTTTCATTTTTTCCCCATCTATGTGCCCTAAAGTGGTTGGACCAGATGCTATGATCTTAGTTTTCTGAATACTGAGTTTCAAGCCAGCTTTTTCACTCTCCTCTTTCACCCTTATCCAAAGGTGCTTTGATTCCTCTTTATTTTCTGTCCTCAGGGGAGTGTATCATCTGCCTCTCTGAGGTTGTTGCTATTTCTCCTGGAAATCTGGATTCCAGCTTGAGTTTATCCAGCATGGCATTTCACAGATGTACTCTGAATATAAGTTAAATAAGCAGGGTGATGATATATAGCCTTGCCTCACTCTTTTCTCAGTTTCGAATTAGTCGGTTGTTCCATGTCTGCTTCTATCTGCTGCTACTTGACCAGCATACAGGTTTCTCAGGTCAGGTGGTCTGGTATTCCTGTCTCTTAAAGAATTTCCCACAGTTTGTTGTGATCCACACAGTCAAAGGCTTTAGTGTAGTCGATGAAGCATACATAGATGTTTTTCTGGGACTCCTTTGTTATCTCCACGATGCAACAAATGTTGGCAATTTGATCTCTGGTTCCTCTGTATCATTTATTTACATTAGTGGTATTAGAAGCTCCAGAAATGAATCTAAAAAACCATTATTGAAAATGTATTGTGGGGTCTAGGAAATTCCATGAAATGAATGTCAGTTAATGAGATGTCCTTTTATGACCTCTTCATATGAATAAGAGTCAAATGATTAAATAGATCTAGATAACACTTACAGGCTAAAACTTTGCTTCATATTGCTTTTCTAGCTGCAGCAGTATTTTACTTTAATGAACATTTTTACTGAAAATAACAGAAAAAATTGCAAAAACAATGTTTTCGCCTCAACTTGCCCATCTCTACTGAACAGATCTCAGTTCAGTTCAGTCACTCAGTTGTGTTCAACTCTTTGCGACCCCATGAATCGCAGCACACCAGGCCTCCCTGTCCATCACCAACACCCGGAGTTCACCCAGATTCATGTGCATCGAGTCGGTGCTGCCATCCAGCCATCTCATCCTCTGTTGTCTCCTTCTCCTCCTGCCTCCAATCCCTCCCAGCATCAGGGTCTTTTCCAATGATTCAGTTCTTTGCATGAAGTGGCCAAAGTATTGGAGTTTCAGCCTCAGCATCAGTCCTTCCAATGAACACCAGGACTGATTTCCTTTAGGATGGACTGGTTGGGTCTCCTTGCAGTCCAAGGGACTCTTGAGTCTTCTCCAACACCACAGTTCAAAAGCATCAATTCTTCAGCACTCAGCTTTCTTCACAGTCCAACTCTCACATCCATACATGACCACTGGAAAAACCATAGCCTTCACTAGATGGATCTTTGTTGGCAAAGTAACGTCTCTGCTTTTGAATATGCTATCTAGGTTGGTCATAACTTTCTTTCCAAGGAGTAAGCGTCTTTTAATTTCATGGCTGCAGTCACCAACTACAGTGATTTTGGAGCCCCCCAAAATAAAGTCTGACACTATTTCCACTGTTTCCCCATCTATTTCCCATGAAGTGATTGGACTAGATGCCATGATCTTAGTTTTCTGAATGTTGAGTTTTAAGCCAACCTTTTCGGTCTCCTCTTTCAAGTTCATCAAGAGGCTTTTTAGCTCCTCTTCACTTTCTGCCATAAGGGTGGTGTCATCTGCATATCTGAGGTTATTGATAGTTCTCCCGGCAATCTTGATTCCAGCTTGTGTTTCTTCCAGTCCAGCGTTTCTCATGATGTACTACTTAGCAAGATTTAAATTTTATCCATATACTCACACTAAAGCTCAGGCAATTTTTTAAAGTCTCTGTTATGTTAAGGTGAATGTATTGTTCTATTGAAATAGTATTCATCAATGGAAAAACAATTCTGTGTTATGTTAGTTTGAAGAGCATGTGTTTGGGATTCTGTGGTTGGTTAGCGGTGTGAGGAGATTATAAACTTTAAAAACAAGTGAGGAACTCGTCAGTTCACAAAAATCTTTGCCAATGTCTTCACATAGTCAGGTATGAGGTTTACCTTGTCTAACTTAAAGATACATAAAACTTCCCAAAGACCAGTTAATCCTTTGAAAGTACAGGTATTTTCCCTTACCACCTATGTTGAGTATGCCCTTGAACTATAGGAAATCCTGTCATCATTTCTATTAAAGATTTGTGTTTAATGTATCTTCATTTAGAGTTTGTAAATCACATGCAGTGTGCACAATGCAGGGAAGGTCGAGGTACAAATTATAGTATCAGCCCTCAAAGTTAAATAATTTACAATTAAGTGGAGAAGTTATACTGGTACACAAATAGTGCAGGAAAATGAATAAGGTCAAGGTGAATCTTAGTAAAGTACTCTATGTGTGTGTGTGTGTCTCTGTGTGTGTAACTGGAGCAGCAGAGTAAAATGGGATCAGTATGCATTCACCATTATCTGGCTTTCAAATCAGAACCCTAGGAATTTGTATGGGTAACACTGGAGGTATTTTCACTAATGGCCCCAAGTCCTTGACTAAGGCACAGGATAGCTCTGTGGTTGGGCAATGCTTCAGCCTGCAAAAATATGTCTTTTGATTTAAAGTGTTCTCTACCTGTGTGAAAACATGATAAGCACTACATGAAGGGGTCATTTATAAACCATATTCTAATATCAGAATAATCTTATAAAGTCATATTGGAGGTAATTTTCCGTATACTCTTCCAGGGGTATTTCTTAGTGGACTGAAGCCTAGGAATTGCAATGAATGCTCAAGGCAGGAGTGAGTCACAGGCAGGAAAATATTTGGAGATGACAAACCACTTCAGTATTCTTGCCTTGAGAATCCCATGAACAATATGAAAAGGCAAAATGATAGGATACTGAAAGAGGAACTGCCCAGGTCAGTAGGTGCCCAATAGACTACTGGAAATCAGTGGAGAAAAAACTCCAGAAAGAATGAAGGGATGGAGCCAAAGCGAAAACAATATCCAGCTGTGGATGTGACTGGTGATAGAAGCAAGGCCCAATGCTGTAAAGAGCAATATTGCATAGGAACCTGGAATGTCAGGTCCATGAATCAAGGCAAATTGGAAGTGGTCAAACAGGAGATGGCAAGAGTGAACATCGACATTCCAGGAATCAGCGAACTAAAATGGACTGGAATGGGTGAATTTAACTCAGATGACCATTATATCTACTACTGTGGGCAGGAATCCCTCAGAAGAAATGGAGTAGCCATCATGGTCAACAAAAGAGTCCAAAATGCAGTACTTGGATGCAATCTCAAAAACGNTCTTTCAGAATTTTCCACAGTTTATTGTGATCCACACAGATAGTCATATTGCAATATATAAATACATCTGATCAACACATTTTACACCTTAAATTAACATTGTTATATGTCAATTATATCTCGGTTTAAAGAACATCTTTACAGTTTGAATAATGAGTCAAATAAAACAATATAAAATTTAAAAGGATACATACAAGCATCTAAAAAATTGCATATGACAAGGATGGGAGAAACATGGCTTAATAGGATCATAACAAGGTAGTTTATTGGACAATAAATTCATTATTAATCAACGGTATGATATAAACAAAATCATTTAGAATGCATTAATAAGAATATGGTTTGTAATACAAACTGGTGATAGGTCTTCTCTGGGCTGGTTAAATGATTATGTTCAGTTTTGGCTCCCACAACACAAGAAGGAAAGTGGAATTTGCTCAGAAAATCAGGAAAGTTAAAAAAAAAAAACACTAAAAAAAAATCTCATGAGAATACTACACTTAGAACACAAGTGTTTAAAGAAGATTCAGATAATCAGAATCAAAATTAACTAGTATTTGAAGTAACATCCAGTAGAAGAAAATGTCCATCTGCTTGTAAGATCCCTAATGTTAGAAGACGGACTGATAAATAGAAGCAACTGAAAGAGACTTGCTTTCATAAATAGAAAGTCTGTCTGATATTCAGGTAAGACCTTAATTTAGCTGTGAGTTTAGTATCAAGTCAAGCTTTCTTGGACTTATTCAAGCTAAGGCTGGACATTCTGAAAGAGGTTGATGTACAGGGGCCTTAAGTTTACATGGATGGTTAGACTGAGAAAAATGTTCTTAGTTCTAAAGTTGTTATTCTTAAAATGGGCTGCCCAAGCTGAGAACTGTCTTTAAAACTACAGTTGGGAGGGAGATGAAAAACTGTTTTTCTTTTAAATTTGTTCTCTTGTAGATAGCACTGTCGATTCTTGAGTATGTCCTGATATTATTCTTTATCATTTTTGCTTATATATTGTTTCCCAATTGAATTGTAAAACTCTTATGGGGAAGGAGAGAAAAATATATTTAATACATATTGGTTTTCCTGGAATTTAGCAGTGTTTTCTGTCAACAGCAGATGCTCATGGTACTGTATCAGCTATATCTCAATAAAAAACAGTGGATTTTTTACAATAAAAATACAACACAATAAAGTAAAATAAAATAAAAATGTGTATCATATCCTCTTAGAAACATTCATATCTTATCTTAGGAACACGACTCAGAGATTGAAGCTGGGTCTCCTGCCTTGCAAGTGGGTTCTTTACTGTGTGACCCACCAAGGAAGCCCATATAGAACTTTAGTTCAGTTCAGTTCAGTTCAGTCGCTCAGTCATGTCCAACTCTTTGCAACCCCATGAACCGCAGCATGCCAGGCCTCCCTGTCCATCACCAACTCCCGGAGTCCACCCAAACTTAGAAATATAGAAATGACAATATCCTCCATCCCTCCTGCTAATTTGCAGTACAATATGGTGATTAAACCATCTTTGGAGTTGGGCTGTGTCCAGATCTTCCCTCTTGTCATCAACTGTATGCCCTTTGGATAGTTATTTAATCTCCTTGTGTCCAATGTCTGTTATCTGAAGATATTTATTGATAATTACAGAACATATCAGTATATCATTACTACTATAAGGGTTAAGTGGATTGAAAATTTTAAATACTTGGAAAAAATCATCATATATACAGTAAGTACTTAAGTACTTACTTAAGTACGATATCCTCAAGTACAACGCTTGAGCGCATTGTACATAATGTCACCAACAAGCTGGTGTGGTAAATATTTTCAGGCTACAGATGCTGAAGGTTTCTATCACTTCCTTCCTACTGAGAGATCACGCCACTTTATACAGGGCGGATTGTACTGTTTTTGTGTCCATTGGCTAGACTCTTCCAAGATCAGAGATCTACACAAAGGCTTACTCAGTGAAGAAAGAAAACTAATGGTTTGAATTTTCACTTCACCACGAACACTGTAATTTTTATCACTTGTAAATGAACTGAGTCTGAAGTGACTCATAGAATCCACAATCCACTCCCTACCCCGCCAATCACACTTCATTATAACTGAAGCCATCTTGTCATGTTTAGTGAAAGCATTCAGTTTGGTCATATAGTTGTTGATTCAGTGTTGAGCCCCAAAAAGGTATTTGCTAAATAAGCCAAATTTGTGAGGCCCTTTTTTAGCATGAGGGTGGACAAGGAAGCAATTCACTATATTTATTCCTAGTGGTGATATATTTTCCCTGTGAAGGAAAACAACCCACTCCTCAATTTAAAAATTCTGATAACTACCCTGCTTCAGCTAAGCCGGCATATATCTACATAATGGAACAAGCTTTCGGTGCCACCTCCTGTTTCACGACTTATTCTTCTAAAAAGGGTGGTATTCAAAACAGCGTTTCCCCCTTTTTTGAGGGGGGGAGAGTTTTGGGTATGCTTTTTTCAAAACTCACCATTTGGAAAAATCACCATTTTATGATTACATTAAACTATGAAACATTCAAGAAGTAAACTGTGCATTCAGAGCAAATAATCACCAAGAACAGGATTTGGTCCACTCTTGGCAGTTAGAATCTGGTTCCATCAGTGAATCCATCCATTCAGTTCCTTTTCCTTAGTGATATATGAAGCTTACTAAAATGCCACATTATGTTGAGTCAGCAAATCTCTCATGTTCATATTTTCATACATATTTATAAGTACATAAATATGTATCATAACATATAAATCTATAAAAAGACTAGACAATTTTTCCTCCTGTGCTTTCCTCTACCGTTAAAGTAGAGACCCAGAACCTTGTTAGTCCTTTTCCTCTTTCAGCTCATGAGCATTTTTCAGACACGTTGAAAAGCATTAGTTGATGGAGCTATCTAAAACAGCACCTTGTGCAGCTCAGCTGCTAATTTTTGTCCCCCAGAAGATTCAATCATTTCCATCTGACAGAGCATCACAATTTCTACTCTTGTGATTCTGCACTTCTATCAACTTTCTATTTTCTTCTTTTGAGTATGATTTTTGGAGTACAGTGTCTGTGGAGTAAAAGAGCTCTGGATCGGAATCACAAAGAGCTGCCTGTACTGGCTACACGGCATTAAAGTACTTAATCTCTGCCTCTGTTTGTAAAATGGAGCATACCTTCTTCACAGGTGCTGCAGCGGCAAAAAATCTGCCTGCAACACAGGAGGCACAGATTCAGTCCTGAGGTGGCGAAGATCCCCTGGAGGAGGAAATGAGAATTCACTCTAGTGTTCTTGCCTGGAAAATTCCATGGACAGAGGAGCCTAGTGGGCTACAATCCATGGCGTCGCAAAGAATCAGACATGACTGAGCACACACAGAGAGACACACACACATCTGTAATTACAATGGTAATAATTGCTCCTACTTTTATTACCTTTAGACAAATTACTGTCTTCATATTTATTTACAAACATACTCCTGATGATTTTCTTCAAAACTGTATGATGGGTTTTTAAAATATAACTGCAAGGATGAGAGATTTACTTAGCAGTTGCCAAGGTTTGCATACAAAGAGTTAAAACTTGGGTGCTTGCCATTCGAAGTGTAGTCTATGGACCAGAAGCATCACACCCCTTGGGAGGTTTTTAGGAAAGAGGATTTCAAGTCCCACATCAGATGTGCTTGATCTGATTTTGCATTTTAACAATACAAAACAATATGGAGATACAAATGATGGGTGTACTTAGATCCTGGGAAGCACAGGTCCAGGCCACACTAAGCTGTGAACTTGAAGCATCCTGGTTGTCATGTAGAGGAAGTATATTCACAAGAGTCGGACGGACATCGTGTGTTCGAGTGAAGCACCAGCTGGAAGGAAAGATCACCAAAGGCTTGTTCAACTGCTCCCTGTCAGGCTCATTCACTTGTTTTCCTCTCTCTAGGGCTTTCTTCCCAAAAGACCCTGATGTTGGTAAAGACTGAAAGCAGGAGGAGAAGGGGACGCCAGAGGATGAGATGGCTGGACGGCATCACCGACTCAACAGACGTGAGTTTGAGCAAGCTCTGGGAGATAGGGAAGGACAGAGAAGCCTGGTGTGCTGCAGTCCATGGGGTTGCAGAGCGTCAGACATGACTGAGCAACAGCACGTGCTTTCTGCTCAGTGTCACAAAGAACTGTGTGCCTTCCTCTTTGAGCTATGACTTGTCTACAAGCCTGTTTACATGAGAACGGGACTCTGACGCCCTAAAGGGTCTCACTTTTTTTGGTATCTCCAGCACCTGGTGGAGGTACTTCCTCCAGGAACCTTTGCAGAACTTCCCAGCCTGTGGGAAGGTGTTGGGCACTGCTTACACTTCTCTGACCTGTAATTCCATATTGCTTTAGAGCTTTGCCATTTGAGAGCTTTTCTTACAAGACTGTGAGTTCTTTTAGGGCACAGTCTAGACCATTCACCTTGGTACTTTTGATACACATGAAATAATACTCATGTGTCTCAACTAAGTTTCCACTAAGAACTGGTATTTTGCGAGCCGATGGAGGTCATAGAACCAACCCTCTGTTTTACTCTCAGCAAAAGAGTTAACTTCATGGGGAAAGTCTTTCATAAAGTTTATCCCTTTTTTTCCTTCTTCACATGTTGACACCTGCTCATGTTCGTGTGTTTTGGAATCCAATGTAAGTGAAAGTCACTCAGTTGTGTCTGACTCTTTGGGATCCCGTGGATTGTAGCCTACCAGGCTCCTCTGTCCATGGGATTCTCCAGGGAAGAATACTGGAGCGGGTTGCCATTTCCTTCTCCAGGGGATCCTCCTCGACCCAGGGATCAAACCCTGGTCTCCTGCATTGCAAGTAGGTTCTTTACTGTCTGAGCCACCAAGGAGGCCCATGCAAAACTTAGTTATTTGGAATGATATGTGGTAAAAGCATCATGTTTTCCAGGAATTTCACCACACACAAAAGCTTGAGAACCAGTGAGGCTGTCAGTGTTTGTTAAGTGAGTGAAACAGAGGAAGAAAAGGCTCTTCTGGTGCAAGTGAGTAGGCAGATGCTCTAACAGAGGCCAGAGTTGCAGAGTTAAAATGAATGGAAAGGTTATTCAATTACCGGGTAATTTCAGAAAGTCTAGAAGACCAGCACAGACAAAGCAGCACTGCTAAAGGCCCAGTTTTCACCTGACTCATTCAAGCTTCACTTTAGTTTAAAACAGCAGCGTTAGCTTAGGGTGAGTGTTTTCAAAATGGGACCAAAAATACATTACACTAAGAGCAATTCTGCCATAAACACTGCCTGGTGACAATGAGACTCCTTAACATGGCCTATTACTGTCATTGCGCCATTCGAGAAAATACCAGTGATTAATATGGAGTCATAATGTGTTTACTTAGGAAAGCACTGATAGCACTTTCATCTTTGTGACATATTCATTTTGAGATTCATCAAACTGCTTTTCAAAGAGCAGACATGCTCATTATTTCAATCCACATAAAGAAGATAAGCAAGTTAACATGAGGAAAGGGAAAAAAGACTGAAAATGTGAAAAAGAAAAAGAACGCAGTTGAGAAAACAAAATCACAACATTTGGGAAAAGGGTGTGCCAGAGACAGTGTCTCCGAGTAGAAATTATTCATATAATTATTTAAGATGCTTACACAAGCAGGGATAATTACTATGGAAAGTCAACATAGGGCACTATTTATATAAACATGGTAAACAAGAATAGAGATTAATACCATGTGGAAGCATTCCCCAAAGGATCTAAAACATACAAAATATATCCCATTTATGTATGTGTTTCATGTCATATCTCTGCATGCTATTCTTCTTTTCCACAACTAAGCCAACATGGGTTCCCTCTGATTCTCTCTTGCATTTCATAACACACCCATATGGAACAACAGTCAACTCAGACATGCTCAGCATATGAGGTAGTATACTATCTGTTCTTCCAGAAGCTACATTCTGTACATTTTGCCTTATACTCATAAACACCTAAAAAAGAACTTTAAAATATATAATCAGGTAACCAGTAAATTTGCTCAAAAGTCAGTGTTCTACTCAGGGTGAAAATTTGTCAAAGAGAATGATTTGTGGTCATCATTCCCTTTAGTACATTTGCTCAGTCGCTAAATCGTGTCTGACTCTTTGTGATCCCACAGGCTACAGCATGCCAGGCTTTCCTGTCCTTCACTATCTCCCAGAGTTTGTTCAAACTCACGTCCATTGAGTTGGTGATGCCATCCAACCATCTCATTCTCCGTCACTCCCTTCTCCTCCTTCCCTCTCAATTTTTCCAAGCATCAGGGAATCTTCCAATGAGTCAGCTCTTTGCATCAGGTGGCCAAAGGAATGGAGTTTCAGCATCAATCCTTTCAATGAGTATTCAGTTGATTTCCTTTAGGATTGACCGGTTTGATCTCCTTGCTGTCCAGGGGACTCTCAGCACATTGCATCTATTTAATCAAAATAGTGACTTCCCTTTACTGTCTTTAATATAAGTAATTTCAGCAAACGGATGCCTATTATAAAGTTCATTTCAGTTCAGTCTTTTTTTTTTTTTTTTTAATAAGAATGCTGATCTCCAGGAAGTACACAAGTGATGGAATCAACTCTGTCAGCTCCCTTCAGTTACACAGCAAAACATTTTTACTCCTTGCAGGAAGAGTGGGCAGCAGCTATTAGAAAGGCTGAGTACAAGGATGAGGCTCTGCTCAGGAGCCCCTGACCTGGCTACTCCCAGTCGCCCACCAAGGACCCTCCGAGATACAGAAAAGAGACAAGAAATAACAGGTTTTACTTTAGCAGGGGGTGGGGAGGTGAGGAACCATAATTATTCTTCACCCTCATATATCCATGGAAGAGCACTGGTAATGAGAGAAACTGTTAATTTTTAACAAAGACTAAATGTGGGGCAAAAAGTGAACACTGGCAGTAATACCCAGAACAAATCAGAGTCAGGTCTAAATGGATATTGACTAATGATAAATGGTGGATGATATTGATAAATGATAAAGATATTTAATAAATGATAGATGATACTGACTTCAAAGCTCTAGGGTTATTATAAAGATATTTAATACTCTGTACACAGATACATACATAGATGGTATATATACATAGATGGCATATATACACATGTATATAATATGTATTTTGACATGTACATCAAGATATATGTGCACATAAGTATATGACATTGGTTGTTCAGTTACTAGGCTGTGTCTGACTCTTTGTAACACCCGTGGACTACAGCACGCCATGTTTCCTTGTCCTTCACCCTCTCCCCAAGTTTGCTCAAACTCGTGTCCATTGAGTCAGTGATACCATCCAATCATCTCATCCTCTGCTGCCCACTTCTCCTCCTGCCTTCAATCTTTGCCAGCATCAGGGTCTTTTCCAATGAGTCGGCTCTTCGCATCAGATGGCCAAAGTACTGGAGCTTCAGCTTCAGCATCAGTCCTTCCAATGAATATGCAGGGTTGATTTCCTGTAGGATTGACTGGTTGGATCTCCATGCAGTCCTAGGGATTCTCAAGAGTCTTCTCCAGCACCACAATTTGAAAGCCTCAATTCATAGGCACTCAGTCTTCTTTATGGTCCAACTCTCACATCTGTACATGACTACTGGAAAAACCACAGCTTTTACTATATGGGTCTTTTGTCGGCAAAGTGATATCTCTGCTTTTTAATATGCTGTCTAGGTTTGTCATAGCTTTTTCTTCATGTACACTCATACAAACACACACACACATACACATATACAGAGAGAGACAGTCAAAGCAGAAAAATAGATACAGTAGTAAGCAGTCAATTATCATTAGCTAATCACACTGCCATCATAATTACCACTTTATCGGTGACACCTTCCCAGCTTGCTAATCCTCTAGTTTAGAAGAGGGACTCTCGGGACTTCCCTGGCGGTCCAGTGGTAAAGAATCTGCCTTGCAGTGCAGGGGACATGGGTTCCATCCTGGTTGGGGAACTGGATCCCACACGCAGTGGAGCAACTAAGCCTGCATGCCACAACTAAGACAGGATGTAATAAAAAATATATATATTAAAAAAAGAAAAAGGTAAAGAACCAGGGTGTTTTTTTTGTTGTTGTTTTGTTACTGTTTTTAAATTTTCAAATCAGTCTTATAACAATATTTTGGTCAAATATAATAAAAAATAAATAATAAAATGAAAAAAAAGTACAAGCCCCAATTAGTCTGTGCTATTAGGGTTGTGTGTGTGTTATTTTTCAGTTGTGTCTCTTTGTGACCCCTATGGACTGTAGCCCACCAGGCTCCTCTGTCCTGGGGATTTTTCAGGCAAGAATACTGGGGTGGGTTGCCATTTCCTTCTCCAGGGGATCTTCCCAACCCAGGGATCGAACCTGGATTTTCTGCTTTGCAGGCAGATTCTTTACCATCTGAGCCACCAGGGAAGCCCTACTATTAGCTTTAATAGATATAAACTCACTCTGTTAAATTGCTGTAAACATTTCTAAATGCTTCCTTTCCATTCCATTAGTTACTGTGTTGGGAACCGACAGGAAATATTTTGCAAATTAGCACATGGATTGCACATGGCCACACACTGGGTAGCAAAGTTCTAACATTTACTGTCTGGACCAAATGTCAAAATCAGCTTTGTTGCGGGAAGATACTGGGCAAATGATGGCTATCGAACAGTGAGGCTTGCTCTGTTGGCTCATGTGTGTCCTGCGTACTGACTGACTGGTGATAAAATGTACTGAAGTAGTTCACGTATCTTCGCCAAGGATGATACCCAGATCTTGCTGGGAAAGATTGAGGGCAGGAGGAGAAGTGGGTGACAGAGGATGAGATGGTTGGATTGCATCACCAACTCAATGGATAGGAGTTTGAGCAAACTCTGGGAGATGGTGAAAGACAGGGAAACCTGGCCTGCTGCAGACCATGGGGTTGCCAAGAGATGGGCAAGACTTAGCGAATGAACAACACAACAAGGTAAGGTGGAAGTGAAACTCGGATATACCTTAAGAGATGTGTGAGAATTCAGATGTATTTTGTGATAAGTCTATTAACATAAGTGTTTCATGTCATTCTTGAGATATACAAAGAAGGAATTTTTTTCAGCAGTTAGAACATTTTTGAGGAGGAAATGAACTCTGCTATTTTCAAGAAAAGAGCTGCCTCTATGTATAAGGCAAATTTACCCAATTTCTTATATTTCCAAAACTGACAGTGTTTTCTATATAATTGTTACTGTATAACAGTTTACTCCTGTCTGTTCAATGGCACACAGCTAGTACAGGCAAAAGTCAGCAGAGTTATGCTGCTTGCAAGTCAGCATTTCTGAGTTTTAACACATAGACCAAATTAATTCAACATGAGTGGCATTTCTAATAATACATCCCTTTCATTGTATTTGGCTCTGTGCCCTTTTTTTTCCAATTAGTCACATAAAATGTGTTAAAAACACCATTCATTTTCAACAACTTCTGCACAACAAAACTCCCTGTTAAAGCAGAATGGATGTCAGAACTACTTGAAGCTCTCTAGTAACCATACTGAATCGACTGTGGAGTAGAGTGAAAAAAAAAAGTCTCCTTAGTTCTGTAACTGGGAGGAAAAAGGCTGCCTTCCTGGTTGCCAGGTATATAGATGTTATAAACAGGATGCACTTTATTAGAAACTTCTCCTGCGCCTTAGTTAATTGGATGTTGTGATCAATCTTTGGTCTCCTCATTAATTGCATTGGCAGAACTTTAAAAAGGATTTCTGTACAGACAGTCATGTATGGTTTCTATCCAAGATAGATTTTATTGATTGCCTTTCTATGGAACCCTCAGGTTGGGAAAGGAACTCAGATCCACTCTTCACACGTTTCTTCTGAAGTACATGATTAAGAGAGAAAGGGCTTCCCAGGTGGCACTAGTGGTAAAGAGCTCACCTGCCAGTGCAGGAGACATGAGATGTGGGCTCCATCCCTGGCTTGGGAAGATCCCCTGGAGGGCACGGAAATGCATTTCAGTATTCTCACCTGCAGAATCCCATGGGCAGAGAAGCCTGGTGCGCTACAGTCCACAGGGTTGCCAAGAGTCAGACATGACTGAAGTGACTTAGCACACAGGCACATTAAGAGAAAAAGGCTTGGCAAGGCAGAGATCATCATCTGTTCCCCTGTAAGTGCAATTCAGCATGAAACCACGAGCTGCCCTCCCTGGATGCCGATCAGAATAAAGAACAAAACTGGGCTGATTATTTTAACTAAATTTTTTTAACTAAATTATTTTAACTGAATTTACAAAATAATGAATAAATAACAATATAAAGAAACAAATCTATACATTTCATGCTGTGCTGTATTTGAAATGACTTACACAGATCAAGTTAGGTGACCTAGCTTTAAATAAGCTGAAAATAATTTGATTTGTTATTTTGTAAAGTCCATTCTTATTTGTCATTCACAGGTAAACCTAGTTCAACACTGATCCCATGTACAGAGGAAAAAAAAATAGAAATTTAGTATAAAGCAAAAATGAAAAGGATGCTTTTAAATTGTATTAGAGGAAATTAATTGCCATTTGGAAAGAGATAAAATTAATTAAGAGGTTTACATGAAGTGAATGTGAAGTTGCTTAGTCGTGTCCGACTCTTTGCGACCCCACGGACAGTAGCCTACCACGCTCCTCCGTCCATGAGATTTTCCAGGCAGGAGTACTGGAGTGGGTTGCCATTTCCTTCTCCAGAGGATCTTCCCAATCCAGGGATCGACCTTAGGTCTCCTGCATTGTAGGCAGAAGCTTTACCATCTGAGCCACCAGGGAAGGACAAGAGGTTTACATATGGGGTCTCAAAAGAGTAGGACACGACTTAGTGACTAACAATTATATAGCCGACTGTGTTAGCTGGGTACCCAGGCTAATTTTGTTGGACTTACAAACAAATGGAAGTTACAAACATGCTCTTGGAATGAAATCTGTTTGTATGTAGGGAAATTAGTGTATATAGTGAAAGTGGTAGTTGCTCAGTTGTATCTGACTTTTGTGACCCCATTGACTGTAGCCCACCAGGTTCCTCTGTCCATGAAATTCACCAGGCAAGAATACTGGGGTGAGTTGCCATTTCCCACTCCGGGGGATCTTCCCAACCCAAGGATCAAACCTGCCTTCTGTAATTTTGAGTTGAGATGTTTCAAACAGGAGCAGCAAAAGCTGTTACATTTCACTTATACACTGCTTTAGTTGCATTATAAAAATTATGCGTTTATTTTCATTTAGCTCCAAACATTTCCTACTTTTCATGTTTTTTTGACCCATAGTTTGTTTAGAAGTATGTTAATTACTAAATTATTTGAATATTTTTCAGATATTTCTCTTTTGTTAATTTCTAATTTAATTCCATTTTGTACTGAGAACATTTTGTGTATATTTTAAAATTTCACTTTAATTTTTAAATTTAATAACTACTTATGGTTCAGCAAATGCTCTATTGTAAAGATTTCATGTGTATTTTAAAAGAATATGTATTGTGCTACACTTGAATGGAGTGCTTGTAAATTTCAACTGGTTGACAGTGCCACAGAGTCTTTTATATCCTTTCCAATTTTCTATTTGTTCCACCAATTACTTACAGAAGACTGATGAAGCCTCCAATTATTATTGCCAATTTTTTCTTTCTCTTATCAGTTCTGTTAGTTTCTGTTTGGTATTGTGAAGTTTCCTTATTGTGGCTATACACATTTATCATTGTTATTTCTTCTTGATGAAATGTCCCTTTTTATTTCCAATTATACTCTTTATTCTGAAGTCTAGGTCTCTGATAGTAACATAGATTTCTTATAGTTACTTATTTGACAGTATATCTTTGTTTATCCTTTCACTCTTCATCTATATGTACCTTTATATTTAAAGTCAGAGTTTTGCGGTAATATATATAGCTGAGTCTTGCTTTTTTATACAACCTGAGGATATCTTCTAAGTGGAATGTTTAGACCATTAATATTTAAAATAACTATTGACATGGTTAAATCTATCATATTCCTCTGTTTTCTGTCTCGTCTCCTTCTTTCTCGTCTCTTCTTACTCCTTTTGAGTAAACCATCTATCATGGTTTAAATCTATCAAATTTCTGTTTTCTGTCTCATCTCTTCTTTCTCCTTTTTCTCCCTTGAGTTTACGTCCCTTTCATATGCCTTCATTCTTTATTATTGTTATACATTTTATTTTTACATATTTTATAAAATAAATTTATTTTAATTGGAGGCTAATTACTTTACAATATTGTATTGGTTTTGCCATACATCAACATGAATCCGACATGGGTATACACGTGTTCCCCATCCTGAACACCCCCCCACCTCCCTTCCCATACCATCCCTCTGGGTCATCCCAGTACACCAGCCCCAAGCATCCTGTATCATGCATTGAACCTGGACTGGCAATTCATTTCACTCCATAATACACTGCTAATATTTTTGCTTTAACTAATCAATAAATATTTAAAGGAAGTGAAAAATAAGAAAAAAGTATTTCATATCTACACACATATTCACCATGTCTGGCCAACTTTACTTCTTTATTCTGGCTAAATGACTGTCTTTAACACGTCATGTAGCACACTTTTGTATGGCACACATTTTTTTTAGTTATTGATTATCAGATTGAATTTTAATTTAGATGTCAATCTTGGAAAATAGTTGGGGAGTGTAAAAATTCTAGGTTGACTTTCGGTATTTTAAAATGCCATTCTATTATCTTCTGACTTGAATAAGGTTTGAAAAAAGTTTGAAGTCATATTTATCTTTGTTTCTCTGTATATGGTGTGTGTGTATGTGTGTGTATCCTGGCTGCTGTTGTGTGTGTGTGCTAAGTCACTTCAGTTGTGTCCGACTCTTTGGGACCCTAAGGGCTGTAGCCCAACAGGCTCCTCTGCCCATGGGGCTTCTCCAGGCTAGAACAGTGGAGTGGGTTGCCAGGTCCTCCTCCAGGGGATCTTCCCAACCTAGGGATCAAAAACATATCTCTTACATCTCCTGTATTGGCAGGTGGGTTCTTTACCACTAGCACCACCTGGGAAGCTAGTGTCAGGATATCTATTTATTACTAGCTTTCATATTATTTCATATGTCTGTTAGTGTGGTTTATTTGGCTTATGGTTCCCTGAATTTTTTTCTATGAATTTATACTAATTCATCAAATTTGGAAACTTTTAGTTATTATTTCTTCAAATATCTTTTGCTTACTGTCTCTTCCAAACTCTGGAATTCCAGTTACATATATATATATATATTACAAAGCTTGGCATGGAGGTCTGTTCCTTTTTATTTACTGTATGGAAGGCACTGTCTTTTTCATCTGTGTGTTCCATTTGGTTATTTTTTTCTATCTCTACTTCTCCTCATTATGTTCATGTTTTCCTTTAACTCTGAATACAGCAAAATAGCTATCTTAACATTTTTTACTAGTTCCATCATCTATGGCCTTTTAAAATTCCGATTCTGATAGTTCTGATATTTCTCTGGGTTATGAGTCATGTTTCACTGTGCCTTTGTACATCTAGTAAGTTTCTGCTGGATACTAAACACGGTAATTTTATACTGTTTGATGCCTACATTTTTTTTTCCTTCTTTAATGGGAGCTGGACTTTGTTCTGGCAGGCTATTAAGCTACTTGCAGATCATCATAATCCTTTCAAGGCCCCTTTTAAAGCTGTGCTAGTGCAGGTTTATCATTCCAGGGGCAGTTTAGCGCTGCTACTAATGCCTGATACAACTGGGGTCCCCACTGAATGTTCCACGTGACTACTGTGAACTATCCATCTACTCTGGCTGGTTCAAGCTTGAGTGGCTTCCTGCCTAGTTGTAAGCTCTGGGAACTGTTTACAGTTCTTCCCTCCTTTGTTTGAGTGCGGAGTGTCACCTTGAACATATATGGCCTAGTACCCAGCCTAAGAAGTCCTCTGCAGGTTTCTGAAGATCTTCATCTGAAAAGTTACTTCCTCTATGAAACTCACAAATTCCAGTCTCTGTCTCCTCCAAGATAAGACCGTATCTCTAACTGGATGTTTATATACATTCTGTGTCTCATTTCCAAAGAATACTTTATGAGACTGAGAAAGTTAGCTTTTGTCACTAGTTTTTAAGGAAAAAATAGATGAAGAAATAGTTATTAGAGCTGTCAGCACAGCTGGATTTTAAAAAAAAAATCCTCTTTCGGGAAAATGCTGAAACAGATTAAGGTCTATGCCATGGCCAGCTTTATAGGAGGCAAACGTTTTCTAATTGCTTTTAATTTTTAAACAAATTCCTACAGGCAAGCTTGCAAAAGGAAAAGCTGGCAAAGCCTGAGTCTATTTTTATGGAAATAAGGTCATTAGTACTAATATTTGATGCACACAATTCATTAATTCTTAGACAATCTTGATGGAGGATGAGAGAAAAGAGAAACAAGCAAGAAACAGAACCAGTAAATATTATTCCATGGTTAGAGTTTGGAACTGAAATATAAAAACTGCTACAAAATGAATAAAGTTTAAACCCATAGTGCCACTCTTGAACAATGAAATATCTGAATCACAAGCTGAAGTCACTTGAATATGTTGATACTGGAACCTATAAAATGGCACATTCATTTTGAGAGGACAGTATCAGTTTTACCATATTAAAAACTGTAATATTTATTTCCAGATGGCTCAGAGGTTAAAGCGTCTGCCTCCAATGCGGGAGACCCGGGTTCAATCCCTGGGTTGGGAAGATCCCCTGGAGAAGGAAATGGCAATCTACTCCTGTATTCTTGCCTGGAGAATCCCATGGACAGAGAAGCCTGGTAGGTTACAGTCCACGGGGTCGCAAAGAGTCAGACACGACTGAGCGACTTCACTTCACTTCTTCTCTTCAAAGGGTTTATATTTTTAAACATGTGCACACACACATATTAAAAATATCATGTTAAACCTTATTATCATGAACTAGGAACATTGACGATGGCATCACTGACTCAACAGACATGAATCTGAGCAAACTCTAGGTCAGAGAAGTCTGGCATGCTGCAGTCCATGGGGCTGCAAAGACTTGGACACGACTTGGAGACTGAACAATAACATAGATACTGTCCAGGGAAAAGCTTCTTTGACTCCAGAGTGGCTGGAAGTATACAAATATTTGCTCTGGAAGAGCCTCAGCTAGTACAGGAAGAAGGCACTGAGAAGCACTGTAGGAACATTCGTTAAAAGACATCAGTCCTGAAGACTCATTCTAAGAAAGGATGCTGAAGCTGGAACTCCAGCATTTTGGGCACCTGATGCAAAGAAGTGACTCACTGGAAAAGACCCTGATGCTGGGAAAGAGTGAGGGCAGGAGGAGAAGGGGATGACAGAGGATGAGATGGTTGGATGGCATCACTGACTTGGTAGACACGAATTTGAACAACCTCTGGGAGTTTGTGAAGGACAGGGCAGCCTGGCATGCGCAGTGCATGGGGTGGCAAAGTTAGACATGACTGAGCAACTGAACTGAACTGAACTGATATGGAGAAAACCTCAAAATTTTGTAGCTGTATAACATTTAATTGACTGCGTTTGCATGCTAGTCGCCATTTATATTTGTGAACAATATAATCACTTTATAAAAATTTAGGTAACAGAGGGAAAAAAAAGTCAATGTACACGCCTCATAGTTTCACGATGCTTTTAAAATTGTATTTTAAAAAAATTTACACTTGGTCGTTTGCTTGTTTCCATCTTATGCAGTATTCATAGTCATTATTCTAATACTACACTATTTAATTGCTATAATTTACATAGTCTTTTCTCTATTGCTAGCCATGACTATATCTAAACTTAATCAATGCATACATGTAAATTATAGCTCTAAGAAGGAGCTCAGGGATTATCAGATGCCACATCCTCTTCACATAGAGGAGAAAACGAAGATACAAAGTAGCTGAATATATTCCATCAGAATCACACAGCAAATGAGCAGCCAAATCAGGACCAGACCCCTGAAGCATAACACAGACAGAAGGCAGGCTGGCAGAACTGATTGGACCTGCTATACTCTTGCTCAGTGTTTTTAAAAATTCTAGTCTGGAAAATGTTCACTACTGGTCACCCTGAGATAAGGGGCTTATGAAAGAATATGGAGAGAGAAGCATTGATTTACATTTTGTCACTGGTCAGTTACCATCAGCTCCCATATCAGCATTAATCTGTATATCAGCCTTTGAGTAGGACAGTGCTAACTGAAAAATCACTCACAAAATCTCTGGTTCTTACTACATCTCTCACTAGCATTAGTAAATATTATGTTGGAGTTTCGTAGCCACATTTAATTTATATCTTTCCCTACAAAATCAAAACAAGTGCCCAAAGACTGATGTTTTGAAACTAAAGCACTCACACTTGGTCTGTAAGTATGAGCATGAAGTGTTTACTGTGCAGTTTACATGACTTTAGCTGAAGAGATTCACATATGAACAAGAAGTGCACAGGAGATGGGCTGTCCTTTTAATCTGGTCCATTTTCTTGTTTGGTAATTCAGCAGAGTTCTTGGGGTTCATCTTCTCCTGTGTTGCTGAGAGAAGAATATGTGTATTCCTGATAACTCATAGGCTTCACTCATCCCTAACCACTGCAGAAATAAATATTTCAAGAAATGTTTTATGTATTTAAACACCAAATGCACACGATAACTGTAACCTTCCCCCCTCCCCAACAGCAGAAAATGACAATACTAAGAACGAAGAAACAAAAACCAAAATAAGCATCAGGATGGCATGATGCCATGATTCATCAAACATGATGTCGACTGATTTTCAGAATTAATGATGAATTTGGATACAGTGCTTTAAAAAGTAACGTATAGGTTATACCTTATAGGGATAACCAGTGCTTTTAATGTTATAACTTATAGGTTATCTGGAAGTTAATTCTACACCCGAGAATAGTTACTACCAAATTACCAGGGTAAGAGAACTCCAGCGGTCATTAATTTCACTTCTCACTTTATAACTCAGTATGCACATCAATTGCATGAGAAGAAATTATGAGTTTTCTTTCTAAAGATCTCTAAAGTGATGCCACTCTGGTTGTGGTAGATAACATATTTATAGCTATCCTGATTCCTACAGCTCCTTCCAAACTAGGTTATCTGTTTTCAAATCAGAATGCTTAAGCACCATTAATACTACCATTAAAGGCAGCACACTGAATATTCTAAATCATTTAATTGTCACAAACATCCTAAGAGGTAGGCACTATTCTTTAACTGTCATATAAAGGAGAATGGGCTCCAAAATCACTGCAGAAGTGACTGCAGCCATGAAATTAAAAGGCACCTGCTCCTTGGAAGAAAAGCTATGACAAACCTAGACAGCATATTAAAAAGCAAAGACATCACTTTGCTAACAAAGGTCTATATAGTCAGAACTCCAGTAGTCATGTATCGATGTGAGAGCTAGACCATAAAAAAGTCTGAGCACTGAAGAACTGAGGCTTTCAAATAGTGGTGCTGGAGAAGATGCTCGAGAGTCCCTTGGATTGCAAGGAAATCAAACCAGTCAATCCTAAAGAAAATCAACCCTGAATATTCTTTGGAAGGCCTGATGCTGAAGCCGAAGCTCCAATACTTTGGGAACCTGATGCAAAGAGCAGACTCAGTGGAAAAGACCCTGATGCTGGGAAAGATTAAGGGCAGGAGAAGAAGGGGGTGACAGAGGCTGAGATGGCTGGATGGCATCGCCAACTTAATAGACATGAGTTTGGGCAAACTCCAGGAGACAGGGAAGAACAGGGAAGCCTACCATTCTGCAGTCCATGGGATCACAAAGAGTCAGACACGACTGAGTGACTCAACAGCAACAATAAAGGAGGAAACTAAATAAGAGAGGTTTGTAACATAACTTGCTCTAGACCAGCCATACAGATGTCCGATGTGAACCCAGGTATCTGGCCTGAGAGCCTGTGCTCTTAACTAGTAACTAATTGTTTCTCAATGATTCAGGATGAGTTAATTCATGACAGTACCTGGAAGTGCAATTGAGCAAATTCCATGGTTCTTTTGATCTTAATAGTCTTCTGAGCTGTGCAAAATGGTAGCTACAAGCCACATGCGACTACTTTAAATTAATTAAAATAAAATACTATTAAAAATTGATTTCTCCAGTCACATAGTTAGTTGTTACTGGGACAGTGCATTTCCATCACAAAGACTCTCACTGGATGGCACTGGTCTACAGTAACACCAAAATTCTCAACAATGGACCACCTACTTTGCTTTTATAGATCTTTTTCTTTTTTAATGCCCTCTGCAAATAAAGATGGCAGGTAGAAGTGGCAAGGCTTATAGAGGAATAAGTCCATCAATGTCTAAGTGACTAAAATCTTTAAACAGTAATTTAGGACGTGCAACCAAAATATTTTTAGTAGGTACATGGGAGGTAACAATAAAGTAACTTAAAACTCAGAGTAAAATTAGTGAAAATATAAACATAAAAGTATTCATTATTTGCAAGGATGAACCCCCAGTTTTTATAAACATGGGGACAGAGTGGTTTAGGAGATGATACAAATGCAATTGCATTAAAAAAAAAATGTTTATTTATTTGGTTGCATTGCATAGCTTGTGGGGTCTTAGTTCCCCAATCAGGGATCAAACCTGTGCCCCTTGCAGTGGAAGTGTGGAGTCTTAACCACTGGACCACCAGGGAATCCCTGAAATAGTATTTTAAAGAACTGTAATATGAACTACTGAATTTCAATCTGTGAGAAAAACTGTAATAACAATCAGGAGATGGTTTCTTTACCCAGAAAAAGTATATTTGAAAGGCAAAATCAGCCCAGTTCAAGTAAATGTATGGCTTGATAAACTGACTCAAAATAATAAAACTTTCCATAGCAGAAAGATTTATCAACTTTAGCATGAGGACAAGAGTCACTTATCCTAGCTCTTGTTCTAATTCAGTGCTCACCAAGCAGTTATCATGGACTTCCCTGGTGGCTCAGACCGTAAAGCATCTGTATACAATGTGGGAGACCTGGGTTCGATCCCTGCATCAGGAAGATCCCCTGCAGAAGGAAATGGCAACCCACTCCAGAACTCTTGCCTGGAAAATTCCATGGATGGAGGAGTGTGGTAGGCTATAGTACGTGGGGTTGCAAAGAGTCAGACATGACTGACTTCACTTTCTTTCTTTCTTTTCTTTAAGCAGTTATCATAATCAAGAGTGCTTCTTTTTACAACAGGTAGAGGAAAAAAGTTCACATTTCACTCCTGGATTTTAATGCCTACAATAAGACCATTTAATAATTAATAAAATAATAAAGAATTTAAGCAGTAATTTAAACATAATGTAAGTCTTTATAAAGACTAATTTAAATATTTTAAAGAAAAACTTAGTTTTAAAATTATCTAATTCTACTTAGTATGATAATCTCTAGGTCAATTGATCATTCTTTTTTATGGCTGAGTAACATTCGTTATTATATATATATATACATATATAATGGAATACACATACACAAACTCACACACACACGTGTGTGTGTGTGCATACATGCTCAGTCTCTCAGTCTTGTCCAAATCTTTGCAATCCCATGGATTGTAGCCTGCCAGGCTCCTCTGTCCACAGAATCTTCCAGGCAACAATACTGGGGTCGGTTGCCATTTCCTTCTCCAGGAGATCTTTCTGATCCAGGGATGGGATCTGCGCCTCCTGCATTGGCAGGCAGATTCTTTACCACTGAGCCACCTGGGAAGCCGTGTGTGTGTGTGTGTGTGACATCTTCTTTATCTATTCATATAGTACTGGCACAACAACAGAAATACAGATCAATGTTACAGAATAGAAAGCCCAGAAATAAACCCATGCACCTATGGTGAATTAATCTACAATAAAAGAAGCAAGAATACACAATGGAGAAGACAGTCTCTTGAATATGTGTTGCTAGGAAAATTATATGTAAAGTAATGAAATCAGAACATTCTCTAACACCATACACAAAAATAAATTCAAAATGGATTAAAGACTTAAATGTAAAACCAGATACTATAAAACTTCTATAGGAAAATATAGGCAGAATACTCTTTAACATAAATTGCAACAATATATTTTTGAATCTCTGTCTTACAGTAATGGAAATAAAAACAAAAATAAACAAAGGGGACCAAATTAAAAGCTTTGGCATAGCAAAGAAAACCATAAGGACAACCTACAGAATGGGAAAAAAACATTTGCAAATGATGCAGCTGACAAGGGATTAATCTCCAAAACATTCAAACAGCTCATGTAGTTAAAAAAAAAAAAAACAACCCAACAACCCAATCAAAAAATGGGCAAGAAGGTCTACCTAGACATCTGTAAAGACATACAGATGGCCAAAAAGCACATGAAATTGCTAATTATCATAAAAATGCAAAGCCAAACTACAATGAGGTACCACCTCACACTGATCAAAATGGCCATTATCAAAGGCATACAAATAATAAATGTTGGAAAGGGAATGGAAAAAAGGTATCCTCCTACACTGTTGATTGGAATGTAAACTGGTACAGCCACTATGACAGCAGTATGGAAGTTCCTTTAAAAACTAAAAAGATCCAGCAAACCCAGTCCTGGTCATTTATCTAGAAAAAAACATAGCTCAAAAGCATATATGTACTCCAGCGTTCATTACAGCACTATTTACAATAGCTGAGACATGGAAGCAACGTTAACAGATTATCATACCAAATGAAATAGGCCAGAAAGAGAAAGACAAATGTCATATGAGATAACTTTTATGTGGAATCTAAAGAAAAAGAGATACAAATGAACTTATTTCCCCAAAGAAAGAGACTCACAGGTATAGCAAACACAATTATGGTTACCAAATGGGATGAGATAAATTAGGAGGTTGGGATTAACACATACGTGTGTGTGGGGGTTAGTCACTCAGTCACGTCTAACTCTTTGAGAACCCATGGACTGTAGCCCGCCCAGTTCCCGTGTCCATGGGATTCTTCAGGCAAGAAAACTGGAGTGGGTGGCCATTCCCTCTCCAGGCGATCTTCCTGATCCAAGGATCAAACCCCCAGCTCTCCTGCATTGCAGGCAGACTCTTTACATCTGAGACACCAGAGAAGTCCAAC
Organism: Oreotragus oreotragus; assembly: GCA_006410675.1. Lineage (NCBI taxonomy): Eukaryota > Metazoa > Chordata > Mammalia > Artiodactyla > Bovidae > Oreotragus > Oreotragus oreotragus. Next base: position 408,676 of record SJYX01019516.1, read on the forward strand.
ATATACATACTATCACGAGACAGAAAAAAACAAGGGCCTACTATAGAGCACATATTATTACTCAATATTTGTAATAATCTATAAGGGAAAATAATCTGAAATATATATATATATATATATATATATATATATGTAACTGAATTGCTATGCTGCATACCTGAAATTAACACAATACTGCAAATCAACTATATTGTAATAAAACAAACAAAAAAAAAGTTACCTGATTTTATAGGTCAAAAAGTCTTTAGGAAAGGAGTTGGTTTAGAAATAGCATGAATCTGGGATCGATTTCTACTAATTAATCTCACTGTAAAATAATATTCTCATGTTGCTGCCTAGCAATACAACCCCAAAGCACAACTGATTATAAGTGTGTTCCACTGGCTTATTGAGACACTGTATTCTACTCTTGAACGTGAAAAAAAATGGCTGTTTTGTCAAGTGCAAATCCATAAATATTTTTGAGGAAATATCTTCGTTAACAGTCATGGTGCACTCAGAGCCCCATAACTACATATTAAGCAAAGACACAACTCTGGAAAAACCCAGACTTCAAGTATAATTATTCTAATGCAAACATTTGACTTCAAAATGCTGTTTCCATTAAATCTGGTCAATTTGGGGGAACCAAAAAATGAAAATCAGCTTTCAATCAGTGTTTGACAAGACATATATTTTTAGATCAAGCTATGAGTGTTCTTGCCTGGAGAATCCTGGGGACGGGGGAGCCTGGTGGGCTGCTGTCTATGGGGTCACACAGAGTCGGACATGACTGAAGTGACTTAGCAGCTTAGCAGCATAAGAGTTTTAGACCAAAAAAAAAAAAAAGAAAAAGAGTGGTTTAGGGAAACTGGTTGAAATACAATGTCCAATTCAACTGGAAGTATCCTAAGATGGATGGTCACTACTACAGTATGTAAAAATCTTAATTTGAGCCAATCATTAAAAAATGTCCCCCCAATTACTGGATTTACTTTTTGTATATTTTTATTTTAAAAAGTCCAGATACAATTTATCTTCTTTTAACCCACAATATATGATTATCCACTCTGGATAATTCTTGACTTGAAGAAAATGTTCTCTTTTTGATATAGCTAAACATTAAAGTGTAATTTTAACTTTCTGATTTTCATGGCACTAGTTAGGTAAGACTTAGGCAACATTTCTATAGGATGGCCAAAAGGGTCTTGCTGTTCATTTTTTGACACTGAAGCTTTTGTCAATATCTGTTTTATTAAGATATCTGCAAGAAACTACAGAATTTTGGTATCAGCATTCTAAAGTACTGCCCCGTTAGTTTGGTTGTTTTGTCATAGTCTTCACTCACCTTCAACCCCATCTTTACTTATTCTGCCTTTTGAATAAAAAATGTACAATTATACATGGCCTAGAGCAAAATGGGCTTGGGATATCACAACATTAAAGTGACACAGTCCTCTTAAAAAAATACCTCTCAGAGACAAAGTCAAGTGAGACTTGGAAATGCTAGAGGTCAGAACATTGCTCACAAATTATCCCAGTACAATTTAGCTTCTCCATGTTTTAGAATTAGACAAACAGCATCTGATGACTCATATGACTTGTACCTTAAATGTGTTTTGCCGGTGTGCATTCTTTTTAGTCCAAGTACCCCCCGAGGAACAGAGTGTAACAGAAGCAGTTACGGTTTCAATTTCCTCTGTATGATTTGCTTTCATTTGAAAACCAGTAAAAAGTGGGGAGGAGGTTAGGGGAAATGGACTGGCTAACTCCTGACATTATCAGGGCTTCAGAATACCAAGTTTCCACTTTCCTTTTATCAGGTGAGCGAGCCCTTCCAATGACAATAAATAACATGGGGAAACCAAGACATATGAAGATGTTACTTAGGAAGAGTTATTATCAAGAGTAATTAATTAGTCTTACCAGGTTCTATGTATTTGAGACATTATTTTTTAGTTTTAAAACTATTGCACATCTAGTGTTTCATTTGATTCCAGATTTGGGGTTGGTGTCCTTCAACTTGGATATTTTTATGGTATGCTCAAACTATCTAAGGCAGATAAACTGCATTTTAGATTATCTGGGTAATCTGACCAGATTCCTTCTGTACCTCTGAAACTTACTGTTCTCCAGGGAGATCTTCCACTGATATCCAGTATGGTGATTCGTTTGCTAAGTTAATAAAGCATGTGTGACTCAAGTGCTGGTTTGGTTCCTCTCTCTTTCTTCTACCAGGAGAAAGTTTACTTTATCTTTCACAAACTTCTTAACTGACAACTCCTAATTAAGATCATTCCTCAGCTTTCTCCAAGGATGAGGAGCAAACAAGGGGACAAGTGGTAGGGACACTGAGACACATTTGGAGAAGGTAATTAAGGGTAGGGTACATGGTGCATACACTTTACAGAGTCTACAGAGACGGGGAGAGCAGAGAGATACCCAGAGGACACCTACCCTCTACAGTCTTGACTTAGAAGGTAATGGGGATGAACATACAACAAATTTCCATTTATAGCTTTCTGGGGACTCAAAGTGATCTAGAAAAAGATCATTGGTCTTGGAACTAGAAGACTTGAGCTTCAGCCCTTGGCATACTACATCACTGGGCAACATTTGACACGTCTCTTAATGTTACCGTGCCTTGGTTTCTGCATCTGTGAAATAAGGACAAAATCCTCTAGTACCTACAGGGTTGTTCTCAGGTTCAGATGTCACAGTGTGTATGAAAATGCATTATGTAAATACGATTATGTTATATCTGGTTTCATCAAGAGATGAGATTTCCTATGCGTGTGTGTGTGTGTGTGTGCTCAGCTGTTTCTGACTCTTTGTGAACCCCATGGACTGTAGTCCGCCAGGCTCCTCTGTCTACGGGACTTCCAAGGCAAGAATACTGGAGTGTGGATTGCCACTTCCTTCTCCAGGCGAATCTTTCCGACCCAGGGATTGAATCAGCATCTTTCATTTCCTGCATTGGCAGGTGGATTCTTTATCACTGTGCCACCTGGGAAGCCCTGACTTTACAGTATGTACTCATCTACAGTGATACACACATCCATGAACTGGAAGGTATGTTGAACTATCTATGTGATACTCATTTATAATTGATGATTAGAGAAAAAAAAAATCCTGTTGTACTAAGGACAACTCCTAGTTCTCGGAGTTTCTGTACCCAGTTTCTATGTTTTCATCATGATACTTACTCTGAAAATGAAAGAAAATTCAGAGCACTGAACACAATTAAGGAGGCTGGCTCCTTGTTACAAGACTATAGATGAGCTTCAGTTAAATTACTTTAATTCTTTGTCACATATTTTTTTGTAGCTCTTTGAGATGTTTTCAATATATTGGTAACTTGAAGATTATATAAGCAATCAATGACAGAAGGGAAGATGTCTCCAAATAACTCTCCAGCCTTCTTTCTTCCTTTTCATTCTTTATCTACTCACAGCTGTATATTTTTAGTGAGGGCTTTTATACCTCTTCCAAATAAAATATATAATTTTGTTATCAATTAAAGATCTGTTGAAATTTTTGAATTAGGATGCTCAATTTAAAAAAATTAGCCTTTTTAATAATTATCACATTTACATATGAATATATTTTCTTTTTTAAAATTTATTTTTAATTCGAGGACAACTGCTTTACAATGTTGTGTTGGTTTCCGCCATCCATCAACGTGAATCAGCCACAGGTATGCATATGTCCCCTCCTTCTTAAACCGCCCTCCCACCTCCCACCCCATCCCACCCCTCTAGGTTATCACAGAGCTCTGGGTTGAACTCCCTGTCA
>SJYX01019516.1:416568-493163 GCA_006410675.1 Oreotragus oreotragus
CCCTGTCACAGCAAGTTCCCACTGGCTACCTGTTTTCTACATGGTAATGTACCAGTGCCAGTATTTGTCCCACCATCTCTCTTTGCCCCCCTGTGTCCACAAGACTGTTTTCTCTGTCTGCATCTGAGTTGCTGCCCTACAAATAGATTCATCAGTACCATTTTTCTAGATATCATATATATGCATTAATACACCATTTTTCTCTTTCTGACTTACTTCACTCTGTATAACTGGCTCTAGGTTCATCTACCTCACTAGAACTGACTCAAATTAGCTTCTTTTCATGGTTGAGTAATACACATATGAGTGAGCTTCTTGGGTAGCTCAACTGGTAAAGAATCCACCTGCAATGCAGGAGACCCTGGTTTGATTCCTGGGTTGGAAAGCTCCCCTGGAGAAGGGATAGGCTTCCCATTCCAGTATTCTTGGACTTCCCTGGTGGCTCAGATGGTTAAGAATCTAACTGCAATGCAGGAGACCTGGGTTCAATTCCTGGGTTGGGAAGATCCCCTGAAGCCTCCTTCAGGCTTCATGGCAACCCACTCCAGTATTCTTGCCTGGAGAATCCCCATGGACAAAGGAGCCTGGCAGGCTATGGGGTTGCAAAGAGTTGGACATGACTGAGTGATTAAACACACAATACACATATGAATATAACTTTGTGGTTAACATAATCTTTATAAATAAAAAACACAGTATCTCCAAAAATAGCAATAATAACATAGTATCTAAGATATGTCCATTAATAGTTTGATATTTGTTTGGCATGCTTTTGTGGAAATTAAAGAGTCATCCTACTTTTTAAAGTATGCCTGTCATTTTTATCAGTCCATCATGGATATGCTATTTATTTTTGCATAAGGATTTCTATGAGGAGGGCATGGCAACCCACTCCAGTATTTTTGCCTGGAGAATCCCCATGGACAGAGGAGCCTGGCACGCTACAGTCCATGGGGTTGCAAAGAGTTGGACATGACTGACAGCACAGCACATGGATTCCTCTGTTCTCAGTAGCATGTCTGTTGTGGAGTGTGAAATCAATAATGCAATTAACATGTTTTTTTGATTAAACTATCATCTAAGAGCTAAGCAGAAAGCTGGACATAAAGTGAGCAACCAATAAATAAACTGACTTAATAATGACAGAGTTGAAATTAGAGCACCATATTTTTAAACTGTTTTCAATAAGTTCTGACAAAATTTTGGAGAAATACTGAGCAACTCTGATTTCATGTTAAACTTTTCCCCAAGGTGAACAAACTTTCAGGTGACTCTTACAACTTGATTTTTTCCTAAATTTTTTTTTATCGTGGTAAAGTACACAAACATAAAATTTGCCATCTTAACTATTTTCAGTATCAGTTCAATGGCATTAAATAACATTCATAATGTGCTACCCTTACTGCCATTCTCCTCCAGAACTCTTTCATCTTGAAAAACTGCAACTCCATGCTCTTAAATAATTATTTTCCATTCTCCCCTCCTCCCTAACCCCTGGCAACTACCATTCTATTTACTGCCTTTATTATTTTGACTATTAGTAATTATTGTATTTTTTCAGAAAAACAATGAAAACAGTTTGGGAAAAATAGAGATTTAACTGACTTGTTCTCTGAGGGAACATAATATATATGAAATTCAGTCTTGTTCAATTACTGGCACATTATTCAGAGATCCTGAATAGCAGAGAAAGAAAATCATCATGTTTGATAATGAAATATATTTTGATATTAAAGAGAGTCTATTAAAAGGAATTTAAGGGGATATATCTTAGCCATTCTGTGACAGGTATTTAAAAAACAACAACAACCAAATAGAATAGCAAAAAAGACATGAATAAAATAGGAGAAATATTTTACATTTCTGAAACAGCATTGTTATATTAATTATTTTAAATATTTCTACTTTGTGTTCTGGAAAAATGTTACAATTTAATAAATAATTTTGAAACTGAATACCAGATGTATTTACTCTAGAAAAATCTATTTCAGTATTTAATAACTGAATTTGTAGAACAGCAGGCTTTCAAATTATATACACTATTCTATAGAAATACAGAAATAACATTCTAAAACTATTCCAAATGAGTCTCTGAAATAAGCATTTTAAGAAAAAGGATCTCAAAGTGTTTTTTATTTACCAGAAAGCCATTTCTTCCATTTTATTGGAAGATTATGAAAAATGATCTAATTATATTATATATTACTCGTATTTCCTGAGTCATAAAAGGAGATGCATAACTCTCCAAATGGAAAGGGACTTGATTATTTAGTCTATGAGAAAGACTCGTAGCTTGGTGTGCAAATAATTACAAACAATACTTAAGGTCCAAATTGTTTCAAGCCCCTGAAAATCTGCATATATCAGCTCAGGTCTTTCAAACATATAGTTTGTCTTAGAATTTAGTTATCCAATGGACAACTGTTAGACATCTTCTATGTCTTAGATAACCGTTAAATCCAAGAAATATAAATAAGGTAGAGTCTTTAAGAAGTTAATAGTCTTGTGAGAAGAAAGACACATGAAAATACGATTTATAATGATCCAAAATAAGGGCTTTGATAGAAGTGTGAACAAAGTGTTACGGGAATCCAGAGGAGATGGCTGGAATGGCTTGTGAAAAGTACTGACATTTCAGTTTTTTTTTTTTTTTAATATTTACTTATTTATTTTAATTGAAGGCTAATTACTTTACAATATTGTAGTGGTTTATGCCATACATTGGCATGAATCAGCCATGGGTGTACATGTGTTCCCCATCCTGAACCCCCCTCCCACCACCCTTCCCATCCCATCCCTCTGGGTCATCCCAATGAAGAGCTCTGAACACCCTGTCTCATGCATCGAACCTGGACTGGCGATCTGCTTCACATATGGTAATATACATGTTTCAACCTAAGGATGGGGGGAAGAGACCTACACCAACAGGACTTCCAGGCAGAAGAAACATGAGCAAAGGCACAGGGATGGGAAAGGCATAAGGTGCTGGGGAAAGGGGAGTTCAGTGTGGTTGAACCTCACTTGCTGTGTAATAGTGAAACGTTATTTAGCCTCTCTGAGCTGTTTCCTCATTTGAAAAACAAATAGGGCTGATGGTAATAAGACTTACCTCACCACCTTGTTGTGAGGATTTTGTGATGCATGTAAAACGCTTGGCAAAGTGTTTGCTCCCCACTTACATGCTCAATAAGCATTAGTGGCTGTAAACAGGAGATCCTGGATGTCAACCTGGGTTCATTTCCTTATCACATTAAGCTGGCCATTTAATCTCACTGGGTTGCTCCTTCCTTTCTTTAACAGCAGAAGGATCAAACTAGATGATAGACATTGACCTCTAGTTTTTTCCACGTCACGGACGACTAAAGTTATATGGCCACTGCCACAAAAATAATAGTCCACTTAACATCTAAAACTTAAAACTCTGTTTCTATAAGGAAAATTTTCCTTTATAAAAATTTGACAAGTAAATGGATGCAGAATTGGCTTTCAAGTCTTCAGGTTGAATTAATTAAAACTGAAAACCTCTGATTTTCATGTTTACTTCAGATAAATTTAATTTTTAAATTTATATTATAGTTGATTAACAATCTTGTGTTAGTTTCAGGTGTACAGCAAAGTGATTCAGTTATATATACATGAATCTTTTTTTTTCTAATTCTTTTCCCATTAACTTTTTCTTGAAGGATTTCAGAAAGATGATAGACATCTGAAAAATGTGGCCAAAGGTATAGACTGTCCCTTTATAATATGGTCTCTTTCTCTATACATAACACTGATGATAGGGGAACAATCTAGAATCTGCTTGTTTTGTGGCTGTTTCAACTTAGTATCTTGTCGGATTTTAACTTAAGAATGAAGTGTAACTGCTTAACGGGCACTCTGACTTATTTGTTCCTTGACAAATCATGGAAAAAGCAGTAAACAAGTCAACTGTAATTTGTGGCTTTAGATAAAACATGCATTGTAACTGCATGAGAGAATCGTCAAATGTTTCTTTTTTCTTCATGGAAAATGGTTTTTATTACTCTTGGTCAAAGCAGGATGATACCTGATGGGTTTGTTTATAAAATTAAGAACAAAAATAGCTTTAGTACCAAACAATATACTGTTGCAAAACTAAATTTTGGTTTTCTCTCTCTTAAAATGACATTTTTTGGACTATAGGTCTGTTATATTATGTATTTATTTATTTTTAAATTAACTTTTATTGAAGTATAGCTTCTTTACAATGTTGTTAGCTTCTACTGCATAGCAAAGTTAATCACAAATGTTTCTTAAAAGCAAAAGCAGAAGAGGTCATATGAATACACAGAAGAACAATACAAAAAAGGTCTTAGTTACCCAGGAAACCACAATGGTGTGGTCACTCACCTAGAGACAGACATCTTGGAGTGTGAAGTCAAATGCGCCTTAGGAAGCATTAGTACAAAATCAAAGCTAGCGGAGGTGATGGAATTCAGCTGAGTTATTTCAAATCCTAAAAGATGATGCTGTTAAAGTGCTAGACTCAACATGTCCACAAATTTGGAAAACTCAGCAATGGCCATAGGACTGGGAAAGGTCAGTTTTCATTCCAATCCCAATGAAGGGCAATGCCAATCAATCTTTAAACCACTGTACAATTGTGCTCATTTCACATGCTGGCAAGGTAATACTCAAAATCCTTCAAGCTAGGCTTCAGCAGTATGTGAACAGAGAACTTCAGGATGTCCATGCTGGGTTTAGAAAAGGCAGAGGAACCAGAGATCAAAATGCGAACATTTGGGTCACAACACACTGTGGGAAATTCCTCAAGTGGTGGGAGAGCCAGACCACCTTACTGTCTCCTGGGAAACCTGTGTGTGGGTCAAGAAGCACCAGTTAGAAGCAGACATGGAACAACTGACTAACTCAAAACTGGGAAAGAAGCTATGGTAAGACTGTATGTTGTTATCCTGTTTATTCAACTTACATGCAGAGGACATCATGCAAAATGTTGGGCTGGATGATGCATAAGCTGGAATCAAGACTGCTGGGAGAAATAGCAACAATGTCAGACAAGCAGATGATACCCCTCTAATGGCAGAAAGTGAAGAGGAACTAAAGAGCCTCTTGATGAGGGTGAAAGAGAAGAGAGAAAATCTGGCTTGAAACTCAATATTGTAAAAACTAAGATTATGGCATTGGGTTTGATCCCTTCATGGTACATAAGGGGAAAACATGGAAGCAGTGACAGATTTTATTTTCTTGGGCTCCAGAATCACTGCAGATGGTGACTGCAGCCATGAAAACTGAGCCACAGGGAATCCCATGAGGTTTAAACCTGGAGATTTTTAGGGAGGAGGGGGAGAGACTGGTCTGGAAGGCGAAATGGTGAGGAAAGAAGGATGACCCAGGTATAATGTTCCTAGGAATAATTATAAGGAAGTGCATCAAGTGAGTGAGAGAAAGAAAGGCCAAATATACCAGAGTGGGAGATTGTTAGGGTCACTGTTAGGGGACCTGTTCATTCTGATTTGCATGGAACCAATCATATTCACATCTTAGTTCAAGGTGAGAGCCTTTCTAAAATGAAACTAACTTGGATGATAAATTTTATGATATGATCTAGACATAGTAGACTGCAGAAGGAAGGTGAACCCACACACATCCATGTGGCATTTAGTTGAAATAAAAATTTAATTCACTCACTCCCTTGAACACACTTTTCAAATGAAACCATGATTTTTGAAACGTTCCCTCTCCTTCTAGCAGAGTTTAATGAAAAGTGACTTTGTCCTTATTTTTAATATTTAATGTTTATTGATTTACATTTAGGTACTCTCAGAACTTTTAATTAATCTATTTTTTTAACATTGAATGGAGAAGATTTGGACTAAATTTTAAATAGCTGTTGGCAGGGGATAAAGTTAAAATAAGTATAATCTGACTTAATTTGAATTATGTTTCTGCCCTCTTAGTAGAGAAGCATGTTATGAGAAAACTCTTCTAAAATAGCTGTATCTGTCTTTGGGGAAAGTGTGCCATTCTGTCCACATCAAATTTCTCTCTCATTGGAATCTAAGTTACTTTGTATTTTATAAGTCTCTTTATAAAGAAAAATAAATATGAGATTGGGTGGGAAAAAAAAAAAAAGATTAGGCTTTTGAACCAGAAGTCCTGGATTCAAATTCTACTTCCACCGTATGTTACTTCAATAACTGTAAGCAGATTACCTAAATTCTCTACACTTTCATTTCCTCATCTGTCCAGTTATTACTCCACAAGGGGAATATGCATGAAAGGTCCCATCATAGCACTTGGCACTCAGTTCCTCAAATGTTATTGGGCTCCAGGTGGCTCAGTGGTAAAGAATCCACCTGCTAAGGCAGGATATGCAGGAGACGCAGGTCCAATTCTTGGATCAAGAAGATTCCATGGAGCAGGAAATGGCAAGCCACTCCAGTATTTTTGCCTGGGAAATCCCACGGACAGAGGAGCCTTCCAGGCTACAGTCCATAGGGTCACAAAGAGCCAGACACGACCGAATGACTGAGCACTCTACCTTCAGCTTCTTCTGTTTAAATCTATAACCCTTTAAATGAGAACAAGTTTTAATAATATTTTTGAGATGCTACCACTCCCCATTTATATTCAGAACATTCTTCTTGAGAGGGCAGAAAAGTGAATGAATACATTTTCAATTTGACAGGACTTTTCCCCAAGAAATTAAAGGAAACTTGTTGAGCCTTAATTAACCTAGCAGATCATTTACCTAGAGGCTTCTTTCCCTTGAGTGTTCTGATTAATCAAAATTTTATGTAAAAGTAGTATCAGATAATTTGTGTATTTAAAGACAAAATACTTTTGTGTTTCATATACAGTCTTGTCCAAATCTTTTTGATCCCCTGGACTGCTCCTCTCCATGGTATTCTCCAGGAAGAATAATGGAGTGGGTTGCCATTTCCTACTCCAGGGGATCTTCCCAACCCGGGGATCGAACCCACATCTCCTGTCTCCTGCATTGGTAGGCAGATTCTTTATATACTGCCACAGTGTATGTATTTAATTTTTTTTTTTCTGTAAGAGGCAATAATAGACTCCTATTTGTCATAGTTTTTCTGTTCTGTCTTGTTTATGAAAGTGAAAGTCACTCAGTTGTGTCCGACTCTTTGTGACCCCATGGACTATACAATCCATGGAGTTCTCTAGGCAAGAATACTGGAGTGGGTAGCCTTTCCCTTCTCAGGGGATCTTCCCAACCCAGGGATCGAACCCAGGTCTCCCACATTGCAGGCAGATTCTTTACCAGCTGAGCCACAAGGGAAGCCCAAGAATACTGGAATGGGTAGCCTATCCCTTCTCCAGCCAATCTTCTTGACCCAGGAATTGAACCCGGGTCTCCTGAATTGCAGGTGAATTCTTCACCAACTGAGCTATCAGGGAAGCCGTCTTGTTTATATTCTGATGTAATTCTCCACATCAACTTTTCTCTAGAATCAAATGTTATAAGTGCGGTTAGAATTCAGAGAACAAAAAGAAATAGAAATAATAGTTTAAGTACTAATACATATGGGACAATATTGCTTGATGTTTTAATTGACCTAATTTACTCCTTTTAATTCTATCACATAGTCTCTCCACTTTAAAAGTGAAAACTTGAGCTTCAAAAAATCTAAGCAATTTTCCCATATTCTAAATACTGGAATTAATAGTCAAACATAGTCTTGTAGGCTTCAAAGTTCATGCTTTATTCTACTCTATATCGTATACTATTGCTTTAAAAGTAATGGCAGATGTTATTTCTATTTACAGTAGAATCCCTTTATAAAATAGAAATGGAGACTATAGGATTGACTATAGGAGACTATAGGATTACCAGTTAATAGTATATCCCACCCTTGGTGATTACTTATGTTGGATGGTTGTAAGTGGTAACTATCAGTGGAATACAAAATTCATTGTCTGGCTTCCATCAATATAGTGACCTGCCTTTATACTTGAAGAGATTTTGCTCCTTTGCAGTTTTCTATTAAGAGAAGTGATAACACTTATCACCTAAGTCCTCCAGTAAGTCCTAAGAGTGGACAGTAGATGATGCTGTGAAATGTCCAATGGGACACCAGTAGGGAGGATAGGAAATATAATAATGCCAGAGACACACTCTGTCATCTTCTAGAAGGGCAGAGCTGGCAAAACTCAGACATCTCCCAAGTTACACAGAATTACAAATACAATGTGTGTGTACAAACATATGTGAACAAATAGGAAGACTAGTTCTAAAGTTGCTACATTCCTAGAGATATGATTTGGGCTACGAAGAAGTAGTATAATGAACTACACTGGAATTTTTTACTGAGTACAAATCTTTAGACTTTTCTAGTCAAAGAAAAAAATGTCTTTAGCTTCCTCGCTGAAGTCACATCCACATCATTCTGTAATCTATTTTCATTTTTATTAAGGAAAGAAGCATACCCAAATGGAAACTAATACTCTCATTTTTAACGTACAGATCAAAGGGGGAAAAGAATGGAAGAATCAGTTGGCATGGGCTCATGAATTAGTAGGGCTTCCTACATGTTGATCTGGTTAATCACTTCTTCACAGAAAAGAAAAATGAAAGTAGCTGAATTATAAAGGCTTTGTAACTAGGTGAATGGAATCAGATGTTCCTGAGTCTAAAAATGTAGATATAGAATCTAATACATGTACACTTGAGTTTGGACTTTGTCCATAACCTATTAATAAGCACACAGTGAAACCATTAGGATAGACAACTATTCGAGTCCCCTTGAAATGAATGATTCAGGGATAGTTCATAGACTTTTTTTTAGTCCATCTCATTCCTGTGGCTATAACACAATGTCACAGACAGCAGTGCCCCTTAGGGTCCCTCCAGACACTCTGTGCCTGTGGAAGAATCTAACCACAGTTGCCACCCAAGGGCTGGCTTATGTAGATGGATGCCCAAATATTTATCTTTCTGAATATTAACTTTCTTTCAAATGCTAATAAGGGCTAAACCCAAAACATTTTGGTGCTCTCCTCACATAAAGGAAAAGTACAATGCAAACATTAAGCATTCTATTTTCATTGTGTATGTGTCTCATTTCATGTGTTCTAAAATATTTAATTTTAGCCGCAGCCCTGACACTTACTGGCTAGTACTTGGTAGAATTTCAACCATAACGGCTGAATGAATACAACGAATTGTGCAATGAGTTTTTCTCGGTTGAAAGTCATTATGGACATTTACTACATCCATCTCAGAATTTTTATGGCTTGGTCAGCAAAGAATATGGCTAATCTGTACAGAATTTCTTGCAATAAATCATATAGCACTCCTCTTTTTCAATTCTGTTCACTGGAAACAAGGACACTACACAAGCCCCAAGATATAGGATATTATTTGAGGAACGACCTACTGCTAGACAAGAAACCTGGATTATTTGTTTTCAGTGGATTATTTGTTTTCAATGGGCTGAAATGTTGCCTATCTTTTGATGACATCTTTAGCAGTAACTTTTTCATTCCCTTTGTGTTTATATTTCATTTAAAGTATAAAATATTACTGCCATTGATGGAGGGCAGTTATGATAACAGTGTTCTGCAGTGTTCTATTTTCATGCCCTTCCACAGAAGGCGTGGTGGAGAATGCTGCTTCTATCTGTGGGTTCCTGCCACAGCCCACTGGCTCCTCTGGGGTGACAGCGCCACGTGTGCTTTTCAAGTGCAGCTACTACCCTTTTCTCCTAGCAACCATATTATGTTAAAGTGTGGTTGCCGGGGTTGCTAGGATATTCTTCTATTCTTGTCCTCCATGACCAAACCAAAGGGAAGAGAAAGTGTAAACCAAACCAGAGTTGAAGATATAAGGAGAGAGACTCAGGCAAACAAAGTGCCCTCCTCTTATTTCAAAGAAAAAAAAAATGAGCAAATTACTTTGCGGTTAATGCCTTAAGTAAATTAATAATTTTTTTTCTTTGGGTAAAATCAGAAAAAGTTTAAAGACAACCTACAAAATAATGGCTATTAAATATTTTAAGGTGATATGACTACTTTAACATTATTTATTGAAGGTCACTTTTTTTCCCAATAGAGGAAGAGAGGAAAGTATCTGTTTTTTAAAACTTTTGTTTGGGGAAGGCTGAGCATCGAAGAATTGATGGTTTTGAACTATGGTGCTAGAGGAGACTTTTGAGAGTCTCTTAGACAGCAAGAAGATCAAACCAGTCAATCTTAAGGGAAATCAACCCTCATTACTCTTTGGAAGGACTAATGCTGAAGCTGAAGCTCCAATACTTTGGTCACCTGATGCGAAGAGCCAACTCACTGGAAAAGACTTTGATGCTGGGAAAGATTGAGGGCATGAGGAAAAAGGGGTGACAGAATATGAGATGGCTGGATGAGATCATCGACTCAATGGACATGAGTTTGAGTGAACTCCGGGAGATGGTGAAGGACAGGGAAGTCTGGCGTGCAGCAGTCCTAAGGTTGCAAAGAGTCAGACACGAATCACTGAACAACAACAAATAGCCAGTTAGGGCTTACCTGGTAGCTCAGTTGGTAAAGAATCTGCCTTGAGTGCAGGAGATCATCTGCAATGCAGGAGACCCGGGTTCAATCCCTGAGTCGGGAAGATCTCCTGGAGAAGAAAATGGCAACCCAACTCCAGTATTCTTCCCTGGGAAATCCCATGGACAGAGGAGCCTAGAAGGCTACAATCCATGGGGTTGCAAAGAGTTAGATATGACTTAGCAACCACACCACCACCATTGCAGATTAACAATGGTATGATAGTTTCAAGTGAACAGAGAAGGAACTTAGTCATACATAAACATATAGAGAGGAAAATATCTTAAAATTGTCAGAGTGATCTGAAAGATTCTGAACTATAATTACCATCATGTTTCACATATGAAAAGTTTGAAATACACACCATGCATCACTGAACTGAAGACATCATCAGCTATATAGTGCATACTGACTTCTGAAATGTTAAAATGTGAAAAAGTGTGCATCTTAGAATTGTTGAGACATGGCACACTATGCTACTTCATTTGATATTTCAATCTATTCTGAGATAAAACATCTTCCTTATTTACGGAAAAGGAGGCAAATTTTCTCAAGAGTCATATGCTAATAAGTGCTAGAGTCAGAACTCAAATCCCTATCTGTGTTTAATTATGTTCAAACTCTTCATTATGCCATGCAGCCTCTCTGGCTTTTCACATAGATAATAAAAATAAAATAGTTACCAGCTATCATGATTACAGAAGTTTATAGTTTGTCATATTCCCAGTAATTCATTAGGTATTATCGCCCCTGTTTTTAAAAAATGAGACAAACTGGACCCAGCAAGATGCAATGACTTGTTCAATGTCACATAATTAGAAAGTGACAGAGCCAGGAGTGAAACGCAAGCTAAATCCCTCTAATCCAAACCATGTTTGACTAAGGTCAGACATTAACTAACCACTAGGCCTGAAACTGGATCATGGACATAAAGTTTATTCAAAGAGAAATATATTTGTTAGATATACAAGAAGAGCTGTTGCACGTATCAAATGGCTTCATTGGTTTATTCAACGAGTATTTATTGAACAGTTACTTTGAGATTGGCTCTGATAGCTGGTATACAGTAGTGAAGAGATGAAATAAAAATCACACCGAACTTCTGAGTACTATTTAGAGAAACAAGGTGAAAGAGAGGAGGAGCTTGCAATTTCAAACACTGGCATAAGGTGTCCCTGAAAAGTGACCTTTGAACAAAGAAAGATAAAAGAAGGTGAGGGAGTAAGCCACATGGATGTCTGTGGGGAGAACATTCCAGGTAAGAGGAACACAGGGGCTGAGCTGGGAATAGTCTGGCCCGCTGCATGAATAGACAACAAGCTGTATGGTTGGGCCAGAGCTTTCCTGATGGCTCAGTGGTGAAGAATCCACTTGCCAATGCGAGAGACTTGGGTTTGATCCCTGAGTCGAGAAGATCCCCTGGAGAAGGAAATGGCAAACCCACTCCAGTATTCTTGCCGGGAGAATTCCATGGACAGAGGAGCCTGGCACAAAAGTCAGATGTGACGCAAAAACAACATGGCTGGGCCAAGCAGCAAGGGTGGAGAGAGGAAGGTGATGGAGCGGAGAAATGGGGTGCGGGGGAAGAGGTGGTGCGGGAGATGTGGACAGATCACACAGGGCCTTGTGGGCCAATGTAAGGATCTGGGGATTTGCTCAGAACAAGAAAATAAAACTTAGGCAGAGGAGCATCATGGAATTTGGAATCTGATCAACATTAACAGATTGATCCTAGGCATCCGGAGTATGTCCACTTCATCAGGCCATATAATCTTGGGCTACCTGGCAAACAGATGTTACTCTGTGTCTACCTTGCTACTGGATTACAAAGCATGGCTTACTTCAAAGAGGGTTGACAGATAAATTTCCAGATTCACAGACAGTGATGGAAGGGAGGCCTGGCGTGC
The DNA here is from genome assembly GCA_006410675.1 of Oreotragus oreotragus. NCBI lineage: Eukaryota > Metazoa > Chordata > Mammalia > Artiodactyla > Bovidae > Oreotragus > Oreotragus oreotragus. The sequence continues at coordinate 429,009 of SJYX01019516.1, forward strand.
TGTGATTTATGGGGTCGCACAGATCGGACACGACTGAGTGACTGAACTGAACTCAGTTCAGTCACTCAGTCGTGTCCGACTCTTTGTGATCCCATGAATCACAGCACGCCAGGCCTCCCTGTCCATCACCAACTCCTGCAGTTCACTCAAACTCANGAAGATCTTTTCTGTACAGTTCTTCTGTGTATTCTTGCCACCTCTTCTTAATATCTTCTGCTTCTGTTAGGTCCATACCATTTCTATCCTTTATCGAGCCCATCTTTGCATGAAATGTTCCCTTGGTATCTCCAATTCTCTTGAAGAGATCTCTAGTCTTTCCCATTCTGTTGTTTTCCTCTATCTCTTTGCATTGATTGCTGAAGAAGGCTTTCTTATCTCTTCTTGCTATTCTTTGGAACTCTGCATTCAGATGCTTATATCTTTTCTTTTCTCCTTTGCTTTTCGCCTCTCTTCTTTTCAGTGCTATTTGTAAGGCTTCTCCAGACAGCCATTTTGCTTTTTTGCATTTCTTTTCCATGGGGATGGTCTTGATCCCTGTCTCCTGTACAATGTCATGAACCTCATTCCATAGTTCATCAGGCACTCTATCTATCAGATCTAGGCCCTTAAATCTATTTCTCACTTCCACTGTATAATCATAAGGGATTTGATTTAGGTCATACCTGAATGGTCTAGTGGTTTTCACTACTTTCTTCAACATGTATCCTTTCAAACCATGTTTTTTGTTTTTTTTTTCTGGATATATGCCCAGGAGTGGGATTGCTGGATCATATGGTAACTCAGTTTTTAGTTTTATAAGAAGCTTCCATACTATTCTTCATAGTGTTTGTGCCAATTTTCATTACCTCCAACAGTGTGAGAGGGTTCCCTTTTCTTCACACCCTCTCCAGAATTTGTTTGTAGACTTTTTGATGATGGCCATTATGACTGCTATCTTATTGTAGTTTTGATTTGCATTTCTCTAATAATTAGCACTATTGAGCATCTTTTCATGTGCCCTTTGGCCATCTGTATGTCTTCTTTGGATAAACATCTGTTCAGGTCTTCTGCCCATGGTTTTTTTGACTGGGTTGTTTGTTTATTTTTTTGATATTGAACGACATGAGCTGTGTGTAAATTTTGATTGACTCCTTGTCAGTTGCATGGTTTGCAACTATGTTTTCCCATTCTGTGGGTTGTCTTTTCATTTTGTTTATGGTTTCCTTTGCTGTGCAAAAGCTTTTGAATTTAATTAGGTCCCATTTATTTTTATTTCCATTACTTTAGGAGATGAATCAAAAAAGATATTGCTGTGATTTATGTCAAAGAGTGTTCTTGTCCTTCCTGATTTGGAGATGCTATGATGCTGGCTTTGATGACTGAAGAAGGGACCACAAGCCAAGGAATGCAGATGGCCTCTAGAAGCAGGGAAAGGTAAGAAAAGGGGTTCTTTTTTAGAGGATCCAGAAGAAACACAACTTATAGGCACCTTATCTTTAAAACTTCTGACAATAAATTTCTGTTATTTAAGCCACTAAGTTTATGGTAATTTTTAAACACCAATAGAAAACCAATATTCTAAATTACAAAGTTATTTTCCTGTTTCTTTTTAAGAATTTTAAAATGTAATTCTTACAGTTAGTTTTTTAATTCATCCATATAGTTCACTTTTGTAAACAGTGTTATAGAGATGTCCACATTTTTTTTTCCTGAAGTAAGTCAATTTTCCCAACACCATCTACTAAGCTATACCTTCTCTCCCCATTTATTTATGGTTTCACTTTGTCATAATGTAAATTTCTCTTATATACTGAGCTTTCTATTCTGTGTAGTTGGTCTACTTTCTTTCCATTTATTTAGATCTTCCTTAATGTTGTTTAATGAAGTTTTCTAATTTTCTCTATGAGTACTTGCACACACTTTCTAAGATTTATTCTTAGGTATTTTATGGTTTTTTAATTGCTACTATAAATTTTATATTTCAGAATATTTATTGTCTATTTGTTTCTGGTAGAAAAAAGTGACTGATTTTTATATATTAATCCTATTTTGGCCATTTTGCTAATCACAGTTATCAACAATATTTTTCTGTAGATCCATTTGATTTCCTATGAAGAAAATCAATCATTTAGATGTTTTGATATCTTCTTGCTACAGACTGAATTGTTGCCTCAAGTTATGGCCTCTCTCACCTCCAAATTCTTATATTGAAGTCCTAACTCTCAATATGATGGCATTTGAAGATGGGCCTTTGGGAGGTAAATAATTTACATTAGGTTATGAGGATGGGGTCCTCATGATGGGTTCAGTAACCTTATAAGAAGACATCAGGAGCTTACTTTCATGCTTGCTCTCTCTCTCTCTCTCTATCCCTCTCCTTCTGCCATATGAGGACACAGCAAGAAGCTACTGTTTGCAAGCCAGGAAGCAAGATCATAACAGGAACCAAATTGGCTAGAACCTTGGACTGTTGTTTAAACCACCCAGTTTATCATATGTTGTTACAGCAACCCAAGCAGGTAGACACACTTCCATATATTTATATCTTCTTTTATCTTGCTTTACTGCTCCAGCTAGATCTCTAGTACATTGTTGAATCAAAGTAATAATAGTAGTATCCTCACTATATTCCTAAGATTAAATGGAATGATTCTAATTTTTCACCATTATCACAATGCTTATTATATATTTGTGGCAGACACACTTTATCAAGTTAAAGAAAATTTCAATTTTTTTTCACTAAAGTTGTTGAATTGTATCAATTGCCTTACTTGCATCTATTAAGATGACTATATGATTTTTCTTCTTTAAATATTATTTTTGAAAAATATATCAGTAGATNCCATTATCACAATGCTTATTATATATTTGTGGCAGACACACTTTATCAAGTTAAAGAAAATTTCAATTTTTTTTCGCTAAAGTTGTTGAATTGTATCAATTGCCTTACTTGCATCTATTAAGATGACTATATGATTTTTCTTCTTTAAATATTATTTTGAAAAATATATCAGTAGGTTTATAATGTTTCAACCTTTTATTTCTTATATAAATATGTATTTCATACATATTTCTTTAGGTAGAACACTGAATCTATGTTTATGTGTCAGATTAAACTGCAATTTTAGTTTCTCATATTCTTGTAGTTCTGACATCAAAGCTTTACTCATCTTGCAAAATGAGTTTGAGGAGCTTTACTTCTTTCCCTGTTCTCTAGATTGAATGAGTGTTATCTGCTCCCTAAAGCTTTGGTGTAACTCACTTATAAAATTATCTTGACCTGTTATGAGAAGGTTGATACTACTAATTCAATTTCTTTAAGGATTAGAGGAATATGGTAGCTTAGATGATAAAGAATCTACCTGCAAAGCAGGAGACCTGGTTTGATCCATGGATTGGGAAGATCCCCTGGAGAAGGGAATGGCTACCCATCCAGTCTGGAGAATTCCATGGGCAGAGGAGCCTGGTGGGCTACAGTCCATGGGGTTGCAAAGAGTTGGATATGACAGAATGACTAACACTTTGATTTTCTTCTTTCGTAGGAATATTTTAACTTTGTTTCTTCCCAAGCTTGGTAATTTATAATTCTCTTCTAGCAATGTATCTCTTTTGTCTAACTTTTTGAACTTATTGGCATTAATAATATTGTCTTATTAAATGTTAACTTATGCTATACCTGCAGCTATATCCCTCTTTCATTTCTAGCATTTCTTATGTGTTCTTGCTCTACTTTTCTTGATCAATTTCCACATAGGTTTGGTTATTTTATTAATCTTTTCCCAAGAACAGTTTTTCAGATTTGTTGATTCTTTGTGTTAGCTCTTTGTTTTCCATTTCATTTATCATCCTTGGTATATTACTAGATATTTTATGATGATTTTTAAAATGCCCAACATTTTTTGAGATATTATCATTGGCCAGGTATCACATCAAAATGCTCACATACATATTTTAAATATTATCATATTTTGACCTCAGAATAACTTTAGGAGGAAGATACTATCATTTCTATTTTATAAATTAGGAAACCCTGTTAAAGTTTTAAATCCACTAAGTCACAAAACTGAGATTCAAATTCAAGCCACTGTACTGTACTTTTCCTCTACATTCTTTGAAATAGAATTCAAGAATAAAGACAATATTTAACTCTAGGGAATAAGTAATGTTGGGATTTTGGTGTGGTATGAAGGAACAGCATGTTTTTGTTGAGTTTAGAGTTGCATGTCAGTTCCTGGCCACTACCTTCAGTAGTACTTCCATGCTAAAGTATGGAAAGTATTTCAAAGTAAAGTATTTCATTCATGGTGGAATGAAAGGGCCTCATTACCATCTGTGTCCCAGCCAGGTTTTTTACTTCGAGACATATTTGAGCCAAAAAAATAATTGTTGGACATATAATAGAGTGCTTCTTGCAAATTATCAAATTGTCTTGTAATGAATGATAATATTTTTTCAAATGTCATTTTTAAATCACTTCCTTGAATGAGTTTTCAAAGCATGCTCCAGTACTGTGTCTAATTTTCACACTTTTTACTTCAGCAGCTATAAGTAGAGAAGACCATTATTATTCCCATCCTACAGATACAAGTATGAGAAATTAAATAACTTGCTCAAGATTACGTACCTAGTAAGAGGCAGAATGATTCTCAAATGCAGACTTTCAGATTCCCAGCTTGTTCATTGCTTTTTTATTCATACATTCCATATATATTTATTTCAGAAACACTATATTTAAGGTATAGTTTGGGGACACTGCAGTGTAATAGAAAGTTGTATATGTCATATATATAAGACATTCACAAAAAATAATTGTGATAAAATGTTGTGAGAGATCTAAGTAAAGGGCTATGAGAAATTCAGAGGGGGAAGAGAATTTATTTCTGAGTGGAAGGAAGAGGAGGATTCTGATATTTTTCTACTAAGCTTCAAGTCAATCTTTAGAATTCAGTTCAGTTCAGTTCAGTCGCTCAGTCATGTCCAACTCTTTGCAACCCCATGAATCGCAGCACGCCAGGCTTCCCTGTCCATCATCAACTCCAGAGTTCACCCAAACTCACGTCCATCGAGTCGATGATGCCATCAAGCCATCTCATCCTCTGTCACCTTTTGCTCCTGCCCCCAGTCCCTCCCAGCATCAGAATCTTTTCCAATGAGTCAACTCTTTGCATGAGGTGGCCAAAGTACTGGAGTTTGAGCTTTAGCATCATTCTTTCCAAAGTACACCCTAATCAACATAAAAAATTCAGAGGAATTTTTTTCAAGGTTTGCAATGTAATATTACATTACATGGGATTCCGTGTGGCTCAGTGGTAAACAATCCTGTCAATGCAGGAGCTGTAGGAGCTGCAGGTTCAGTCCCTGGGTGAGGAAGATCCCCTGGAGGAGGAAATGGCATCCCATTCCAGTATTCTTGCCTGGAAAATCCCATGGACAGAGGAGCCTGGAGGGCTATAGTCCATGGGGTCAAAAAAAGTCGGACATGACTGAGTGACTGAATATGCATGCACATTACATTACATTACATAGACTAAACAGACCAGACAAAGAAAATTCTGGACAGAAAAGAGCAAAGTGAATAGCTCAGAATCCTATAATGTTTCCCTCAGCTGGATTTAAGGAACTTTCCGGATTTCTATAAGTCCATGGTAAAACCACCATTCTCATCATCAGATACTCCACTTCTCCCCTATTATAACCAAGAAAAAGGCTGTAAATGGAATCAAGGAACCTACGTTCTCCAAAGAGACCATCAGGACTAATGCCAGTATGCCTCATTTACCTCTATCTCTTCTAGATGTCCAGGAACCCAGGTCAGCAAAGAACACACAGGAACATCTCCACATATACAGATCTATGTCCCCTAATCATCTAAATCCTTTTACTCAGCTTTCTATCACTTATGTTCTTTCTTTGGCATCATCTTCCACAACCGTGGTCTCTCCCAGGAACATTCATCTCTTTATCTTATGATCTATCTAAAACAGTCAAAGAAAGTAGTTGAGGCCCTCTCAAGTGGTACCTGCTTTTTCTCACCCAGTCCCCACACTGTGGACCCAAGATAATTGGTGCCCTCCTTATTTGCCATTGTTTTCTAAGATATTCTTTCTCTTCTATCTTCTTCCAGAACCCAAAAGTAGACAAAGCTACTTTCCACTCTCTCCCTGAAATAATTCTCTAATCTTTCAGTTATACGACTCATTGAAGCTTTTAGCACTTGGCCCAGTGTTTCTGGCATCATCTTCAACAGTTATGTAGATGGCCCATCCTGCAAACTATCCTCTTAGAACCTTGACCTCTTTACTTGGAATGATGTCTTCAACCCATCCCCCTTGGCTACTGACTCTCAGAGCTAAACTCTGGACCCTGTCATTGCCTTTTACATATCTCAATTTCAAGCACTTTATTCTGTAACAGTTACACCTAACTTTCCAACATGTTTATCCCAGTCCTCATAAATCAACATTTCTTTGACCCCGTTAGGAACTTCAGTTCATTGCCCTTGCCTGTTTCTTTTTATTGTACCTCTCATCCTTTCTGTTCCCTTTAACTAAACCAAGTTCCATGCTTCATCACCCCCTTGCATACAACTGAAACACCCTTTCTTTCTCTCTCTCTAAGAGTCACCTGGCAAGAGCACAGTCTTGGTTAAATAAAGCTCTCTGCCTGGTCTTTTCCTGCATTTGAGCAGTGTGGCCAGGGGAGAAAAAAATCTATTACTACACTGCATGAACTCACTCTAAATTTATAACCACAAAACTCAAGTGGACCCTCAGCACTGCTCAGCCAGTCTTCATCTCTCTAGTCAATTTCCTTTCCCACTCTTGGAGAAGATTATTTCACACCATCTGTCTCTTTGCAACTGTTCTCCTCTTTTCACTCATAACTGATGATCTCGCTTCCTATTTCACAGAGAAATAAGAACAATCAGAAGAGAGAAATGCATTTTCCAACACCAGATTTGTCAATTGCACTTCATCTGTACCCTTACTTTCTGTCTCCTCTCCTAGTAAATGGGATAAACTTCCCTAGTCCCTATCAAATGCTTGTGTACTAGATCTCATCTACTGTAGCATACTCAAGAGCCTCTGGTCTTCTCCCCTAAATCTTCAGTTTTTCCTGTTTCTTTTGGTAAGCAGACATGGTGAGAGATATCTTTTGTTAGGAAAGAACTCATTCATCCTCCAGGGAATGGGGGAATGATCTGATTGGTGAATAGAGAAGCTCCACTCAGCTTCTTCTCTCTTTCTCCTTGGGCTTCTACCTGCCTAAAGAAAATCCACCTATTATTCATTTCCTTCAAATTATGTATTTCAAGGGCAGACCCCAGTGGGGAAGCTCTACAGTTGTTCAGGACTGCCAGGTACTGGGCAGGGTAAGTCTACCTCTACATTAACAGTTTTGTCAGTAGGTAATATTCTGATCTTCGACTGCCTGTTTCCTATGTGTCATAGATTCAGAATTTGGACAGATATGAAAGGGATGTTTTCTACTGGTTCTCTCAAACCCCAGCATCTCCCATCTTAAAAATATGGATAAGTTTGTCTTTACCCATCTCTTACCTCTTTGTTAGAAATGCCCGCCATTAAAGCCAAGCAGCCCAAGAAATCTGCTCAAACTCACTGTCAAATTGTCCTTACCACCTCTTACCTCTTCAGACTTTCCTCTCCAGCATGCCATGGAAACTGATATGTTAAGACCACTAGCAAATTACACTTTTCCAAATCCAATGGTCAGTTCTCGGCAGTGAATTGATTATTCCACTTCATTTGCCACAGCTGATTATTCTCTCTTTAAATGCTTTTTATCTGACTCTAAGATTCATGAATACCAGACTTCGTTCTTGGAAACCAGAGCAGTCTTAATTTTAGTTTGAAACAGTTCTAAAAATTTATTAGTTGGAGGGTATATAAAACCTATATATATTCAAAAACAAGATCAGATAAGTAGTTAGTGACATGGGAAAATGTGTTAATACAAGAAAGGTGAAAAAAATCAAGGTTATAAAATAGTTCAGTTCACTTCAGTCGCTCAGCCGTGTCTGACTCTTTGCAAGCCCATGAATTGCAGCGCGCCAGGCCTCCCTGTCCATCACAAACTCCAGGAGTTCACTCAGACTCACGTCCATCGAGTCAGTGATGCCATCCAGCCATCTCATCCTCTGTCGTTCCCTTCTCCTCCTGCCCCCAGTCCCTCCCAGCATCAGAGTCTTTTCCAATGAGTCAACTCTTCGCATGAGATGGCCAAAGTACTGGAGTTTCAGCTTTAGCATCATTCCTTCCAAAGAAATTCCAGGGCTGATCTCCTTCAGAATGGACTGGTTGGATCTTCTTGCAGTCCAAGAGACTCTCAAGAGTCTTTTCCAACACCACAGTTCAAAAGCATCAATTCTTCAGTGCTCAGCCTTCTTCACAGTCCAACTCTCACATCCATACATGACCACAGGAAAAACCATAGCCTTGAGTAGATGGACCTTAGTCAGCAAAGTAATGTCTCTGCTTTTTAATATGCTGTCTAGGTTGGTCATAACTTTTCTTCCAAGGAGTAAGCGTCTTCTAATTTCATGGCTGCAGTCACCATCTGCAGTGATTTTGGAGCCCCCCCAAATAAAGTCTGACCCTGTTTCCACTGTTTCCCCATCTACTTGCCATGAAACAATGGGACCGGATGCCATGATCTTAGTTTTTTGAACATTGAGCTTTAAGCCAACTTTTTCACTCTCCTCTTTCACTTTCATCAAGAGGATTTTTAGTTCCTCTTCACTNGTCTGACACTGTTTCCACTGTTTCCCCATCTATTTCCCATGAAGTGATGGGACCAGATGCCATGATCTTTGTTTTCTGAATGTTGAGCTTTAAGCCAACTTTTTCACTCTCCTCTTTCACTTTCATCAAGAGGTTCTTCAGTTCCTCCTCACTTTCTGCCATAAGGGTGGTGTCATCTGCATATCTGAGGTTATTGATATTTCTCCCGGCAATCTTGATTCCAGCTTGTGCTTCTTCCAGCCCAGCATTTCTCATGATGTACTCTGCATATAAGTTAAATAAGCAGGGTGACAGTATACAGCCTTGACGTACTCTTTTTCCTATTTGGAACCAGTCTGTTGTTCCATGTCCAGTTCTAACCGTTGCTTCCTGACCTGTATATAGAGACCTATTATTTGTGTGGGACATTTAAAGAAAAGCTTCTTCACCCTTCTAAAAAATTGATCCCTGTTTTCAATATGCTTATAACCTGGTTGTGAGATCATAAAAGTCCCTACCAAATTTTCATTTGTGGAGGAGTAAGCACAGAATTATGCTGGGGGTAGCTAGAAACAGTTCTATTGAAAGCAATGTGTGAGATTTTCCAAGTAGATAAAGGCAGGTAAAACATTCCATCTAGAGGTAATACTATAAGCAAAACCCAGGAGACTTATAATAGCATGGCCTGTCTTTTAAAGATAGATTAATTCATTGATTCAGTGTGACTTGGGTATTAGGTGCCTGAGAATAAAAAGCAATCAGGGACAGACAGGCAGGCAGGGAGGAATCAGGGAGCGAGACATGCAAAGTATTTGAATTTTATCTGTAGGTGATAGGAGACAGTGAATGCTTCCTAACTCTAGGGCAGCATCAGGAGTAATATGCTTGCTCATCCTGGCATTGGCGTGGAGGACAGGTGGACAGAGAATGCTGCCAAGGAGCCCAGGCAAGATGTGGACAGTGAACTGGAAGAGCAGAAATGGGGAAATGGGGCAGAGGTAAGAAGCTCCCAAGAGGCAGAGTAAGCCTTGGTTGGGGATAGTTAGATATGAGCAAGGGTGTGATGGTTGTGGTGGGGAGTCAAGATTAATTGCTGGAATTCCATTGCGGGTGACTGTAGATGCCACCCTTGGATAAGAATGTGGAAACGGAAAGGGTTTGCTCATGGAGAAGACAATACAAGTGTCTGCGAATCATGGGGTCGCAGAGTTGGACACGACTGAGTGACTGAACTGAACTGAACTGAAGTGAAATGAAAAAAAATAAACTATGGAGAAAAAAAGAAAGAACATGGGTCACTGTTATGATACAGGCAGTTTCCAAAGAGAGGCCACTTGGAGGAGGCCAGATGAGGGTTCATGAAGGTCTTCGGACTTGAGCTTAGACCTTCAAAGATGGTCGGGATTTAGGAATGTGAAGGGACATATGTACAGCGATCCAGGCAGAAAAGTGTTGAGCAAAGGCACAGACGTGGCAGAGCAGAAATCACTTTCTGGAAGGAAGCATATATATCGGTCTTTGCAGGTAGAAGAGTGGGGTAAGAAAGAAAAGGAAGACGTTCACCCTCAAACGGTGCAGTCTGCCTCTGAAATCTTCCTTTAGGAGGAAGCATTCACTACGTTGTAAAGCATCCAGATCCATGGTTGATCAGCAATCCCAGATGACTAGTGGGAACGAAAATAAATATTGTGATGGCATGACAGTGATCTCATCTGAATATTACAGTTCTTAGGCATGCTAGGATTCAGGAGTTCACAAATTAGCTTTACGGCCATAGCTAGGATTCAGTTCTCCAAAATCCCATCTCAAGATTAAACACACATTTTAGCAGTATAGTAGTATATACTGTGGAGAAGGAAATGGCAACCCACTCCAGTTTTCTTGCCTGGAGAATCCCATGGACAGAGGAGCCTGAAGAGCTACAGTCCATGGGGTTGCAAAGAGTCGGACATGACTGAGCAACTAATACACACACACACACACACACACACACACACACACACACACACACACACACACACACANGTACTGAATGACATTATACCTGTCTCTTATACACATCTTCCCATGGACAGAGGAGCCTGAAGAGCTACAGTCCACGGGGTTGCAAAGAGTCGGACATGACTGAGCAACTAATACACACACACACACACTATATACTACAACCACTGGCATGTCGAGTTTTTTACAAACACCTCTTAACAGTATTACAGTTATATTTAAAGTGTCCAAAAACAAGTTCAACACAAATGTAATAATTTATTTAAATTGATTTCGTTTTACTATGAAGTCTTTAATTGTTCTTTTAAGTTAAACTAGATAAATTATATAATACAATTTTCACATTGTACGAAACAATTACTGGTAAAAATAAACTTCTTAAAGTATGTATCATATTTTCTATCACATCAGGCACTATGATAATTACATTTTAATTCCTTCCCCAAACACATAACTTTAAAACTTATTATTTTAAAGTCTCAGCTGTAAAAAGATCCCTTCTTCTGTTGTCGTCCAGTCACTCAGTCATGTCCGACTCTCGCGACCCCATGGACTGCAGCATGCCAGGCCTCTCTGTCCTTCATTGTCTTGCAAGTGGATATGGAATACTCATACATTTGTAAAGTCCGTCATCGTAAAACAAATAAAACCAACCAAAGTATTAGCTATAGTTACTTGTTTTCTTAGAATACATTCAGATTTCTTTGTTTCATTTCCCCTTGGTAACAATCAATTCCCTAACAGCTCTTGATAAGTCTTCATTTCTTGCTTCAGTGCTATCCTTGAAAACAAAGGCATTCTAGCACTCTGTATATGTCATTATGAACCAAAATAAATCACAGATACAAGAGGAGGTCAGATTGCTCCACTTTAGGAAATATTGTTTCTCCTATAATTGGAAACTTTGCATACATGTCAGTTACAGGGAGATCTGCTAAACATCTGTCCAAAAAAAAAAAAAAAGTATCACATCCTTCCTTGTAATTTTAAGCTGCCTTTGCTTCTTCTCTGTTACAGCTTTATTCATTTTTATTCACTTCACTTCCATTCTGGCTCCACACACTATACAGTTACCATATATAATTTTTCCAGGAGCTTAGACACAGTAAAACTGCATTCCTATCTTATTACCTAAATATGCGTTTCAGGAACATATTTCTTTGGGTTTTCTACCTCTGTTAAATAGGATCTAAATTTTCTGATGCTCCTCAAAATTCCCTATCAGTTCCTTATGCTCTCAATTCTCTGAAATGTACCTCAGAGCCCAGAACACAGGGAAGCAAGAGCAAATGTGAGAAAGAGCTAAAGGATGACTATAAACCAGGCGGCTCATTCCTGGGAAATTCCTGCAGGCAAGTCCAATTTCTAGCCCTAAGAAAAATAAGCTCACTTCTCCCCCTGGTGCCTGGAACTTGGGATGCTATCAGCTATATTTCCTTGAATGAGGGAAGGCAGGAGCATAGACTTTTCTTCCTCTGACCTCTCATTCCAGGATTTTCTGAACTGCAACTAATGTATTTGGAGAAGTATAATACATTGGTTTGAAATGGACTGATGTCATGTCAGTTTAAAAAGAATTAAATGTAGCAAATTCCTTTCATATTTCAGTCTGATACAGCTATTATGCCTTTCAGTTCAGTTCAGTCGTTCATTCGTGTCCGACTCTGCGACCCTGTGAATTGCAGCACACCAGGCCTCCCTGTCCATCACCAACTCCTGGAGTTCACTCAGACTCACGTCCATCAAGTCGGTGATGCTATCCAGCCATCTCATCCTCTGTCGTCCCCTTCTCCTCCTGCCCCCAATCCCTCCCAGCATCAGGATCTTTTCCAATGAATCAATTCTTTGCATCAGGTGGCCAAAGTATTGGAGTTTCAGCCTCAGCATCAGTCCTTCCAATGAACACCCAGGACTGGTTTCCTTTAGGATGGACTGGTTGGATCTAATTGCAGTCCATGGGACTCTCAAGAGTCTTCTCCAACACCACAGTTCAAAAGCATCAATTCTTTGGTGCTCAGCTTTCTTTATAACCCAACTCTCACATCCATACATGACCACTGGAAAAACCAGAGCCTTGACTAGATGGACCTTTGTTGGCAAAGTAATGTCTCTGTTTTTGAATATGCTATCTAGGTTGGTCATAACTTTCCTTCCAAAGAGTAAGCGTCTTTTAATTTCATGGCTGCAATCACCATCTGCAGTGATTTTGGAGCCCCCAAAAATAAAGTCTGACACTGTTTCCACTGTTTCCCCATCTATTTGCAATGAAGTGATGGGACCAGATGCCATGATCTTTAGCCTTATTTATTTGCAATTAATGGAGGAGTAAAATAAAATATTAATATACATAAACATGTATATATTTTATCAGCAATACATCACACACACACATATATACACAGATATCTATTTGGTAGCCCAGCTTTACAAAGGACCCTGAATGCCTTACAAAGGATTCCCTCTATGAGTCAATTAAAAAAATCAAAGATCAAATATATATGTCTCCTAGAGACAGGCATTTTTGTTTGTTTTGTTCTTTAATACATCTGAATCTCCCAGAACAGAGCCTGTCACTCAATAGATACTCAATAAGTTTGGCCACCTGATGCAAAGAGCTGATTCATTGGAAAATACCCTGATGCTAGGAAAGATTGAGGGCAGGAGGAGAATGAGATGGTTGGATGCCATTACTGACTCAAAGGACCTGAGTTTGACAAACTCTGGGAGGAAGGGAAGGACAGGGAAGCCTGATGTGCTGCAATTCATGGGGTTGCAAAGAGTCAGACACGGCTGAGAGATTGAACATCGACAAAGCATTTGTTAAAAGAGAAACTTCCCTGGGTGAGGCATACACAAAAGTCTGCTTCTCATTCAGCATCAATCCTCTTCTACTTCACAACTTGTTTTCCAGAATCACTTGTTCTCCATCCCCAGATTATTTCTACAGAAGCCAAATGCAGTGGGACATTAGAAACAATCAACCCCAAGACATTACACAAAGTGAATTTGATTTCTGCTTTGTGGTTTGAAAGACCTGCAGTTAAACACTGATTCCTTCCTTTCGTTTTTATGATCTGAACTTTAGTTTTCTGTTTGTTTCTCTACTTTTGAATGATAGTTCACTACTCTGCCTTCAAATAAGAGAATGAACATAAACGAAAATTAACCTTATTTCATATCACATTCAAAAGACTGCTTTCCCAGTGAATTTGTGACGTGTAGCACTCATTTTCATTTTGAAATTTGTATTCATAGCCGGTCAAAACAATGGTAATTTACTTTTGCTCATTACACAAGGCAACATTTATTAGATTGACAGCCCCTTGTGGAACCAGTTAACAAAATATAAGTAGAAAACTCTTTGTTCACGTTTTTACAAACTTTTTTAACAGCCAAACATTTGCTCAATTGACTAAATAATACAGTTAATATTATGATAAAAATTCCTCATTCAGCATGCCAAGGAAAACTAGATTATTATTTTTATTCTGTCTTTTAAGCTAAAAAAAACTTTTTGTCATTTTGGATGTTTCCAGTAAAACCATTAGGAAAAAAAGCAATTTCTAACATTTGTTCCAGGACATCTTTCTTCTATCTATGAGCTAAAATATTAGAGTTGAGGATATGGTAGAAAAAAAATCCCATTATTTTTGTGGACTCAGATAGTTTCAAGGTACCTTTTGAGCTTATTATGCTCCATGATTCTAAACTTCCTTGTCTGTCTATGACCTTGGGGAAATTCCACTACTTCTAAAACGCTATACTTGTACCCTAGAGTCTGGAAGCAAAGCCCAAAACGGGGCTCAAATAATCACAGTTTCTTTCAAGGATTAGGTCTAACCTTGACTGAATGAATGATAAATAATATATGCTATTTCCCAATATTTGCTTTTGTTTTCATATAGAAACATTTGACATTTCTCAGGGATGAATAAGAGCGATGCTCCAGGAAATTTCATAGCATTCCCCCAGAACATTCTCTGTTGATGATTTTGCTTCTCACAACCAGCAAACCTAGTCCTCTCTAAACCTAAAATAAATGTTGAAAAACACCTTTCCTGGGTTCTGCTACCCCCCTCAGGCTGCCATGCCCTCTTCTCTATTTAGTCCTCACCTCTCCATAGTTCATTCAAACAACTGGTCTACATTCCTTGTGTCTCGGGTTCACCTTTCGTTCTGGCTTCAGTCTCAACCTCAGTTAGGTTCATTTTCTTCTCTAATACACAGGTGTTTGCTTCTTTCAAAGGGCACCTCTGCTTTTCTATTTGGAAGTCAGTGAACTGGTTTATACCTGAGGCAATTATTACGCATTTCTTGGACCACTCACATACACCTCCCCCAACAATGACACTCCCAGAACAACAGGGATTTTATTGTTAACTGTATGGAGGGACCATAAAAGGAGGTACAACCAATAGCAAAGTACTTTTAAAAAGAGTCCGGCAACATTATTTATGCTAAAATAGCAAACAATATTTTTGAAAGATATTCTTCAAAAGTTAAGTGGGTAAAAACAGTCTCATCTCAAAGGAGAAACAAAGAGAATTTGCCACCAAGTAGGGCCCTTTTGGGCTTCCCAGGTGGCGCAGTAGTAAAGTATCATCCGCTAATGCAGGAGGCGCAAGAGACATGGGTTCAATCCCCGGGTCAGGAAGATCTCCTGGAGCAGGAAATGCCAATCCTCCAACATGTTTTCCTGGAAAACTTCCTGGACAGAAGAACCTGGCAGGCTACAGTCCTGCAGAGAATCAGCCATGAATGAGTACGCGTGCGCCCCCCACCCCCATACACACAGGCCCTTTGTGCTCTTCCCACTTAAGCCCCTCCCCTTAGAACCTTGATCAATGAATGAATATTCATGAACATAACATTCATATTAGGAACCCTGCTTCTTATAAGTGGAAACGCAAGTGTACAAAGAATCTGTGCTCTTCTTCCAAGTCCGAGTGTTCTTAAAATTCCCAGAACAAAATCTGTCATGATGATAACCATCCTTCTCAGCTAGCACTTTAGGGAGAATTTATCCCATTCCCAGAACCACCATTCGTTTAGTTTATCCCATCAATACTGAGCTGAGTTCCTCCCCATCCACAAATCATTCATTCCTTCCACACACGGTGCACCTGCTCGGTTCTTGGCATTTCCCGGTGTACTAATTTGCATTCTCTTTGGCAGAAGGAGGGAGACATGATAAATCAAATAACAGTACAGTAAATGCTGTGGGTTAAATAGAGTAGGCTATTATTAAAGAATGACAGACCAAGGGAGGAATAAGGATGGGCCAATATTAGAGAGCACAGAAAAGGTCTTTAAAGAGGCATTGAAATATGTATACTATCATGTAAGAAATAAATTGCCAGTCTATGTTCAATGCAGGATGCAGGATGCTTGGGGCTGGTGTATGGGGATGATCTGGAGGGATGATGTGGGGTGGGAGGTGGGAGGGGGGTTCATGTTTGGGAGTTCGTGTAAAAAAATAAATAAATACAAAAAAAAAAAAAAAGAGGTGACATTTGAACTGAAGTGTGGGTGATGAGAAAGATCAAGAGGAGAGTTGTTTACGTCCAGGGTGTGGCTGTGCAGAGGACCTGAGGCTTCAGGGCATGTAGTGTCTTCTCTCTGGAATTACCCTAGAGTGTTTCTGGAATTACCCTAGAGTCTCCTAGTGAGAATGCCCTTCCTTCTAATGCTACCTCACATGCTGATTTTTTACTCAGGAGTAACCAGATGCCTGGCTCATTTAAAATTATCACTGCCTTACTGGCTTTTACAGACTTCATCTTAATACTACATACTTGACCTTCAAGGGCTTAAAAAAGAAACTAATTCAAACCAAGCCAGCATCTGATTCAACAGCACCATGGTAGTGTAATATGCTACCGTTCCTTAACTGAGAATCCATAGGATATACAATCCACAGAAATTCATGCCAGGAAAAAAAAAAAGACTTCTGAAAGACTGTTTTCTTCATTTACCAGTGGGTTCCAGGTAACCTGTCTGGTTAAACCCTATTACTTTGGTGGCTGGAACTTCGCTTCTGTTATGACAACATGCCCATCCATGTTCTGGGGCATGCTTACTGCACACCCCCACCCCATATATTTCTCTCTGTGGCTTCCTACCTATATATCGTTTACTTTTCATTGCCCTCTGTGAAAGTGCTTTTGTTTAAGTTGCCCCAAACCTTTTGGAAACAGAAAGTGTATGAATCATTAATCACAAGTGCTTTCTAGACAATCCCAAGGAATTTCCTGATCTTACCCTCTGCCACATGACAAAACCAGCTGCTCTTCCTTCCCTGTCTCTTTTCCAATCTTTTTTGGGAGAGAACTATAAATATGAATGAAACTGGCTAAGAGTAATTCCACTTTCTTGATTTCATGGTATACTACAGTGCCTTCGCTCTTTTTTAAATTAATTTTTACTGGAGTATATTGTTGCTTTACAATGTCATCTTAGTTTCTACTGTACAGCAAAGTGAATCAGCCATATGTGTACATATACCCCTCTTTTTTGGATATCCTTCTCATTTAGGTCACCACAAAGCCCTGAGTTGGGTCCCTTGAGCTACACAGTAGATTCTCATTTATTATCTATTTTATATTCAGCCATAAAAAGAAATGAAGTTGGGTCATTGGTAAAGACATGGATGGACCCAGAGTCTGTCACACAAAGTAAAGTAAGTCAGAGAGAGAAAAACGAATATCGATTTCTTTTTAACACCTTTTTTTCTCCATTCCGATCATTTTACGAATGAATGTATTGATATATATGTGCACGTATTTTAGTTTCCTTCTTTTCCCACATGCCCATTCAACATAGATACTCTACAGGATTCTATTCCAGGTTGCTGCTGCTCCCTAAACATTTTTCTCTGGTAATCACTTACTACCACCACCTGTAATAAAAGATTTTCAAGGTTTATCTCTAGCTGAAACCTCTCTTCTGAGTCTATATTCCAAATTCCCCGGAGCCATTTGAACTGTGGAGTCAGAATGAGGCCTTGCCGTTCTTTTACCCTCCAAACCCTTAAGTCATCTCCATAACATCTCTGCCAACTGTTTATCCACTGAGCATTTGGCAGTAAACTCATCACTTTTCAAGGCAGCGCATCTACCAAGCCAGCTTTGACTATTAAACAGTTATTCTCAATAGGACAGCAAAATCTATCTCAATGACATGTGCCCACTGGTTCTAATGCTATTTTTAAGACAGTGGTAAAGACAGTTGGTGATGGAAGCCTGGCGTGCTGCAGTCCATGAGGTCGCAAAGGCTCGGACATTACTGAGCAACTGAACTGAACTGAACTGAAAAACAGTGGTTCAGTGGTAAAGAATCTGCCTGCGGTACAGGAGATGTGGGTTCGATCCCTGGAGAAGGAAATGGCAACCCACTCCAGTATTTTGCCTGGAGAATCCCACAGACAGAGGAGCCTGGCAGGCTATGGTCCATGGGGTTGCAGAGTCAGACACAACTGAACAGCTAAACAACAATAACAAAGAGCTAAGTTACATTAAATCCCAAATTTACATTCGATACAGGGCAATGTCTGTGTATCTGCTTACTACTCTCCCATGTGGTTTTGTTATTCCCGTTATGTCACTGGGGCAATTCAAAATGAGTCTAATCATTTCACATGGCTCTTCTCCAAATGGAGAAATATACATATTCTCTAGGGAAACCACTCTACCCCAGGTTAAAAAAGTACAAATGCCTCCAATAATCACTTCTCCCATGAATGACTGGTTTCTGTTCATTTTACTATTTGTATCACAAAACTCTAACGAGGGAGTCCAGAAGGAAAGAAATTCAAAACAGCATTCTAGTTGTGGTTTGAAAAATGCAGAACAGTACAGACGTGTCCTCAACTTCCTTCTAGATGCTCTGTGCTTCTACTGACATAGCTAAGAGCAGACTTGTTGCTTCCTACTGAATCAATCGGGCTTTTAATCAACAACCCTGATGGATCTGACAAAGCCTTCCCCAAGCTGAACTCAGCCCCTTCATCAGTTTGGTTTCTCCAGGTCTTAATGGCATCTGCATTACCTAGATACACAGGCTCAAATCTACATTGGGTTTAAGGGTCTTTTCACATCTTCTAAATCTCAATGGTGACCAAGTCTTGAAAGCTCTGAGTGGAACAGGTTTTCACGGTATCATATTCCCAACTGCCTTCAGTTAGCCTTTGGATATTTTCCCAGTTCAGGCCTCATCTTCTCTCACCCGAAGAGCTGAAATCGTGTTCCTGCTGCCTTCTCCTCCCCTCTGCCCAGACCTGACATGTACAGTCTTCATCCTGTAATGTCCTATTTATTCGACACCCATGGCACTCTGCCCCTATCAAGGACGATGCTAGCTTTTCACCTGGATATTAATACCCGCCAGTATCTGTCTCCTTCTCAGCTTTATCCTGTGATTTCCTGCCCGTACTTTGTACTTCTGGAAAACTGTGCCACAAAGTATTTTTCGACTTTCCTTAGTTCTGTGCCTTTCTTTCTTTACATTGTCTCTGAGCCTGGAAGGCCATTCTTTGTCAAATTTCCGTCTTTCAGTACTTTGAAAAAATGTTACCGCCTCCAAGAAATGTTTACCAGATTCTGGTCTGACCACCTAAAATGAATCGAAAGTTCCTCACAGCATTTTATTTCTCTCCTAGGACAGAATAGTAATAGCAATTTACATATCCATTTTCTATCTTCAACTAGTCTTTAGGTTCCTTCAGCCTCGGCAATGACTTATTTAATGATACTACTCCCAATTCTCAGTGGTAAAGAATCTGCCTGCCAATGCAAAAGACGCAGGAGACTCAGGTTTGATCCCTGGGCTGGGAAGATCCCCTGGAGGAGGACAAGGCAGCAAACTCTAGTATTCTTGCCTGAAAAGTCCCATGAACAGAGGAACTTGGCAGGAGGGTACCATCCACGGGGTCATAAAGAGTTGAGCACACATATTCCCAATTGCAGAGTAAGGCTCCAGTGAGTTGCATTAATTGTGAATAAAGAGGCAGGAAGAAGGGTGAAAGGGATGAGTAGCTGAATCTGAAGGCTAGTTGGGAATAAAATGCAAATTCTTGGAAAACCAGACCCATGTGGGCCATTAACAGGTGCACCAAAAGACCACTCTTTTCCCATCATTTCTGCCTGTCCATAATTTAATTTTTTAGATTGTAGGGTCCATTGTCAAGCACAGTTCCAGTTCTTCCTTCTTTTTGCCTGACATCTAATCAGACTTGACCAGACTTGGACTTTCCTGGGGCTAGTGGTCAGGGGCCAGAGCACTCAGTGTAATATAGATTTTGGTTGTAATCAGCAGCTTCACTAAGTAATTACTTTCAGTGTTTCTGCTAAGCCATAAATCCACATTCCCTTAAAAATAATCTCCTCCAAACACACTTGTCACTCCCTCAAAGTCTTAATAAATAGTTTGGACGTTAAGTCATTGTACCATCCATTGCTCAATAAAACAATGTGCATTTATTCATTGCTGGTATTTTAAAGCAAAATGTAAAGATCTCTTTGTTACACACACAAAAAAGTTAATTTTATGCAAGATGAATTTAGGAGTAGTGACATGTAAAAAGAAAATTTGGAGCAGATTTTCTATCAATGCAGTTGAATCTGAGTATCACCTACAAGAATTTTTAACTATTCAACATAACCTATGTCAAGTCAAGAAAAGTGCTCTACATTTTTTTTCCATCCTGGAATCAACACTTATTTAATGAAATTCTACCTCATGAAACACCACTTGTATTACTCAGATGTTCAGTCAATGAAAAAACTGAATTAAGGGGGAAAAAAATTACCTTCTTAAGATTAGATCGCATGCTTTTACAAAACTGGAGGTGGTTACATCATACAGTGGAGTTACATAATAATGTACTGAATGACATTATACCTTAAGAAGTACTAAGTTTGTAGCTAATAGTCTCGTTTTCTGAGCCCAATCTTTCTGTTTTTTACTTGACTTTCATTCTTACCTCAGTGTACCTCCCCTTGGATTTTCAAGTATGTATTTTCCCCTCCCAGCATTTGGCTATGACTACACAAGCATCAGGTCAGTTATTTCCTGCTCTCAACAAAAAGGGAAACCGTAACCATATACTCAGACACCGAGACACAAAATCATCTTTTTAAAATATTAAACTTTGGTGACAATTCCAATGTACAAGAATTTCTCTATCACTTGCTTTTCAGCATAAAAAATTATACAGAAATATATAGCATAGCTATCCCTTAGTGCTTTCCAAAAAGATACTCATTTTCCTTTGGTTTTATCTAGTGAGTCTTGACCACACGAAACTCATAGGTCACCAGCAAAATGGTGTATAGTATTTCGGAGTGAAATAAATTGAGAAATAGATTCAAACCCCAAATTACTACAAATGGTTGCTTATTAACAGCCCAATTAAAGCTTTGAAGATAAGCAAGTTAAATCTGGTGGCTGAAATGAGGGTTTAGCTATTTTCAAGTGAATTCACTCATAATGCCAATTCTTTCATTACTATATATAGCTAAATTAACTGTACATTCACAGCATTTTGCTAGGAAGGACTTGAAGCCTTCACCCTGGTTTTACAAATGATATCAAATCATCCTAGATCAGGAAAAATCTAGTTGCTAGAGATCACATGAGTGATTTCAACAAGTAGGTGTTGAAGATGGTTTTCTTTAAAAACAAATTTCTTTTTTTTCATATCTGAAAAGAGTATTCTGGATTTTGGGTCAATAGTGTTGGTTTAGTTGCCGAGTCACGTCCAACTCTTTTGTGATCCCCATGGGCTGCAGCCCACCAGGCTCCTCTGTCCGTGGGATTTCCAAGGCGAGAATGCTGGAGTGGGTTGCCATTCCCTTCTCCAGGGATCTCCCAGGGATTGAACCGAAGTATCGGGCACCGGCAGGCGGATTCTTTATCACTGAAGAATCCTGGTGAGGAACCCCTTTCTGGTCAATTTACTATATTACAAAAAGATTGTTATCAGTGAAAGAACTGCAATCATATTGGGGAAAAAAATGACAATATATTTATTGTATGAGAGATGTGGGTCCTGAGGAAGGGTAGGGTTATCACTTCCTCCATCTCCCTTTGCTTACCCCTCCCCCAACATACCAAATAATATCCCAATGATCATCCAGGGTAGCCTTTAAGTGAGGGGGAGAGAGGTAGGCACAGTACACCTGTATGCAGACAAATGTGGTCACTTAAAAGAGGCAGATTTGGGACTTGGGGTGGGTCCACAAAGACGGCTGAGCCTCAGGTCTTCTGTGGTTTGGACTTGGTGGCTGGTAAATCAACCACAGAGCTCCAGCGAACCACTTCCTATTTTCCCTTCCCCTTATCTGAGCCTCTGCTTAGAGCTTTCTTTAGGAGCAGAGATTTCTACACCTGGAAGTCAATGAGCCTAAAATTCCTAAATCCTCAGGAGATCCTTTCTCATTACTTCCACATCATCTCTAGTTATAACTTGTAAACTTACAACAACCAGGGCTCAGCTGATGCAAACAAAATAATACTAAGTTGAAGAAGCTTCTATGTGAACTTGCAGAAAGAGGCCATGTTTAATCTTTTTTTTTTTCTTGTATCCAAAATCATATCGCAGGGGCTGGCACATAATATATGCTTGAGAATGTTTATGAATGAATGAATGTTCACTTAACAGGTTGGCTAAACAAGCTGCTCAGGAAAAAATAACACAGCAACATGGCAGACAGTAGGAGAACAGCTTTCATATTAATTAAGGACCCATTAGTCAAGACAAACACTGACAAGAAACAAAAATGCCTTAAAGCACTTACCATCTACTGGATGCTTCTTGGGTTTATTTTAATTATTTTAATTATTCTTGGGTTTATCTTAATTATTTTAATTATTCTTGGATTTATTTTTCATTGTTTAACTCTAGTACAGTTTATAACAGTTGCATGTGTGTCCAAAGTCACTTCAGTCATGTACTCTTTGTGACGTTATGTTTGTGAGCTTATGGACTGCAGCCCACCAAGCCCCTCTGTCCATGGGATTCTTCAGGAAAGAATACTGGAGTGGGCTGCCCTGCCCTTCTCCAGGGATCTTCTCAACCAAGGGATCAAACCCGTGTCTTTTAAGTCTCCTGAACTGGCAGGCAGGTTCTTTACCACTAGTGCTGCCTGGGAAGTCCCATAACAGTTGCATAGTGATTGTCAATACATGACAAATTATGGACATCATTTAATTTAAGCACTCAACATTTTTAAGATACAGACATTCAGTCTTTAATTTACAGATAATGATTCTAAGACTCAGTAATGTTAAGGGTAAATCTCTGGCTGTTTGAATCCAAAGTTTGAACTCTTTCTACCAAATTGCATTCCCTGCTTCTAAAGACTCTTTCAAGGGGAATTTTCCGTATGTTTTTTCACACCCTTTAAATTAAATCACACAGTTGCCACTCTTGTTACAGCAGACTTTCAAATCTTTGTTGATTTTGATTAACTGAAGCCTGAAAAAGGAAAAGAGTTGAGGGAGATAGGGTGGAGATATGAGTTAGTTTTCCTAGAACCAAAATGGATTTGTAAAATCTCTAGATTAGATCGCCTGTCATAATACGCCAAAAAACATAAAAACTAAGCCCCTACCATTTATTGAAATACAGACTGTTGTCAACTTTCACAGAAGAATTTTCCTTGAATTTAACTCATGATGCCACTGGGAAGCCCCAAGATAATTAAGGAAATGAAATAAACACTTACCTGCTCATTCATTTATGTCATAATTTCCCCTGGGTTGTGTCTGTTTAATGTAATGCCATGGCTCTTGAATTATAACCTTTGTATTTCAACAGCCAATCAGAAGTTCCTTGAAAAGCCTGTGACCTAATCCAAGGAAGTAAATATTTGCTTTGTGAACCACATTCATTGTCTATAATAAAATTATATTTATTGACACAGGAGTTTTTTTTTTTTAATCTCAAACACAAAGTTTAAGGAATTCAGAAAGATTTTAGATGTTTGTTACTCATGCTAGAATTTCAAGTATAAAGCACTTACAGAGTTTAGCAAATAAAGCCTGCACATCTAGTAAACAGTAGAGCAAGAATGCAAATCCAGTTCTATTTGAAACTTTGAAGCTTTTCTGTTCCACCAGACCTCACTGTTCCTCCCATAGGAGCCTCTTGTTCATTATAAATTCCAGGTTCAAACATTCTGTATTACTGAGGCTTTACAATATTTGATAAACTGCAACCAGTAATAATTATAAAAAATTTTACACTTTCTAGGTAGTTTAATAGCTAAGGGGCTTTATAGATTTTCCAAGCTAAATATTTAAGCTTTTGAAACCAACTGTCTATAGTCGCAGAATTTAAAAATTCAAAACCAGGAACTTATCAGAGCACTCAATCACATGAAACACTACAGCACAGACTCATTAAGGTACCAGATTAGTTTCATCTTTTAAATATTTAAGTTTCACCTCCAGTTAAAAAATGAGGTAAGTTAGGATTCCAATACAACATGGCCTTATAATGAAACTTACTTGATTTCATTCTGGTGAGAAACTTCAATTAATGCCCTGGAGGACCTCCATCGACTTGCCTATTTCCTTTCAATCTCACTTATCTCAGGAAATCTCAAAAGTTTACACTGGCAACTGGCAGAAACAGTCAATGAAAATCTAAAAACTAAGTCATGTGTTGGGTTGGCCAGAAAATTCAAGTTCTTCTGTAAGATACATCCTTCTTGTTAGTGAGGTGTGAGTGTACGTGCATAGTACACAAAATGATAGACCTCAACGAATAAGAGGAAATATGTACTTTGGAAGGACTAAGCATGGTGGCAAGTGGCAGTGAGTTATGGACACCACAGCAGCCCTAATCGCACGGCTGATCCTTCTCCAGCCTTTGGTGATGTTTACTTCACTCCATGTGAGAGGGAGTCAGTTCAGCTACAATAATCCCAGCAGTTGCCACTGTCTTCTTTATCACTAAACACTTCCTTTCTTTGTTTGTTTGTGCCTTGTCTCTTAAAATTAACATTAGCATTTCAAATAAATAAAATCATTCAGAATACAGAGGACAAGGTGGCAGAGTCTTGAACAAGTGATCCTCAAGACAAAAAAAAAAAAGCTGCTGTAAGCATGTCGAATAAAATTATAAGCATTCTCAGTAACCAAAGAAATAAAAGTTTGAAAATATCATTTTCACACATCAAATTAGTAATGATTTTTTAAAAGACGATATTACTTTGGAGAGATCTAGATATCCTAAGTATCAAGCCTAAAGGAAAAAAATGCCATAAAAACCTATGCCTAAGAATCCACATCACTTAAAACAATAAAATATTGGAAATAACATAAACATTGAAAGATTAACTAATAAACTGAAATGCAAAAACAAAAAAAAAACAACAACAAAAAAATAAACTGAAATGCATAAGGTGAACTATTTTGCAGTCACTAAATTATATTAAAAATACTGATTTCAGTTTCTTGGAAAATGCCAACAAATTACTGTCTGTTGTTTGTAAAAGCAAGTATGAGGCTCTATAATGTGATTCTAATTCTTTAAAAAAAAAAAAATGCCTGTTGATTCATAGGAAATGAATTGGTCGTAAACTGCCCTACATATTCAGTAACAGTTTTTTAGGCTCTGGAAGGCATGCTAGGCACATACCCAGCACTTATATACACTGTACTATATTTATGCTTGCAAACGTCTCAGGAAGTGGGTGTTTATCCTATTGTTATATCTGAAGAAACTGAGGCTCAAAGCAGCTAAGTCATTTGACCATGGTGGCAAAGCTATTAAACAGGAGCCAGGACAAAAACTAAAGCCAGCTTGCCCCAAAGCTTGTGTTCATCACGCCCATGCCTGCCCACAGGCAATTTAAACTGTAATCGAAGTTTGAAACAGATCAGCAATAGCAGTATTATGGCAAAAACATGAATATTCACAAAGTGACAATTCTGAAAATGGCTTCCTCCAAAGATGCAGGACTATGAATCTGATCTTTAGAATCTCAAACTAGTATATTTGGTAATGAACATGAGCACTCGTCTAAACAAATGTAAAAATCAAGGAAATCTTTTGTGATCTTTGCCAACTCTGCAAAATTCATTCATTGAATAAGCTCTTATTTAGTATTTGCCTGTTGCCAGATATTATGCTAGGTATTGGCACAGCAGCAGGAATAACAAGAGAAAGGAATTTTGGGGGGATATTAGGGAAGTCTTTGAGGGGAAAGTGGAGATGGGAAGAGATGGTGAGGGTAAATATAATCTAACATTAAAAGACATGGCTACCTAAATCTAAGGACTGTTTCCTTTCTTTAACACTTCTATAAACATTTATAGTATTTCTGAGGATCCAGGTCACTCCCTGGAAATAACATATAATTTTAAACCTCTATAATGAATTCACGCTTATACTCTACCTGTAATAATCAAATGAAATAAAATACTTTTTACTATCCTGTTACCTGATGGCTCAGTGGGTAAAGAATCCACCTGCAATGCAGGAGACACGGGAGATGTGGTTTTGATCCCTGGATCAGGAAGATCCCCCTGCAGGAGGAAATGGCAACCCACTCCAATATTCTTGCCTGAAAAATCCCACAGATAGAGGAGCCTGGTGGGCTACAACCCGAAGGGCTGCAAAGAGTGGACACGACTAAGCACAGCACATAAGCAGCTTTATTCTCATCCACTGTGTGTACAGTGGTCCTTGTACTTGCCCTTCTGGGTGGTGCAGTATATTTTCACTGTTAAGTAAGCAGAGTTGGGCTATCCGAAAAAGAATTCTCAGCAGAAATGCAGTTGGATAGGTTCCCATCTCTCTTGGCTCCATATTTCCTTATCCATGCCCACCTTTCACTTTTCCAGAAAAGCCCGTGTATTTTAGCAAATGGATTTCTAAATGAAGGCCACTATCTCTACAACTGGCAATTAACAGGTAAATGCTTTCTTACTTTTAATCCTCAAGTCAACCAGAATTTTTATCAATTTACTTTTGGATTTGGGTGTTATAATAAGGGTGAGGTGAGGATATAAACAATTCTCCTTTTCTTCAAAGGCCCTGGCCCTAGTGGTAAGAAATGTTAAGGAATTTTTAGAAATTATTACTATTATTATTATTTTAAAAAGCCTAAGACGTTTAGGACACTGTAGTGAATGTGTTAGTCGCTCAGTCGTACCAAACTCTTCATGAGCCCACGGACTGTAGCCCACCAGGGTCCTCTGTCCTTGGAATTCTCCATGCAAGAATACTGGAGTGGGTAGCCATTCCCTTCTCCAGGGGATCGTCCGGATCCAGGGATTGAACCTGGGTCTCCTACATTGCAGGCAGATTCTTTACCATCTGAGCCAACAAGGAAGCCTAGATCTCTGTAGAAAGATCCCTAAAGGCAGAGAGATATCTATTTGAGCAGGAAAAGCTGGATGCCTTATTAATGAACAGGAATAGGAAATCAACTCTTTTTGTTAATTCTCTTGCGTAGGGACTAAAAACCAAGGAATAGTTGAGAAGCCAGAGCAAGAGGGTAGAATTTGGCACACAAACACCTTCTGTTGCTTGTTTTGTAAATTAGGTGGGTCTCTTAATCTTTCAGACTACAAATTCAGGAAGAAGGATAAAGTGCTCATGGCTCTGAGATCAGGTGGCATTGTCATGGAGATTCATCTCATTTAATAAATGATACCATCCAATCCTCTGTAAATAAACACTTTTCTCATCTCCCAAAACTGTTAAATAAACTACCCTACCATGATTTCTTTAAATACAGTTTTTTAGATTATTAAAAGAGTGAATGTCTACTCTCCCATGAGTGCGCTAATTATTGTTTTAGTTAATGCTAACAGAAAAAAACAGCTTAATAATAGTAACTTAGTTGGAGGAGGTCAAACGGCTCATTCATTTGAATTAATGAATACAATTCAGCTTTTCATTAGGTATTAGTGCAAAATGTATGTTTCACAGATAATTGCTATTGTTGTCACAAGAAACAATACAATTTACCCAAAGTGTTTCACAGTTTTCGAAAGTATTTAATACACATACTGTCTAGCAACTATGAAACCAAGACAGAAAGATTATTTCTCATTCCAAGAGTGAAAACTCTTTCTCATTTCTCCAATTAAATGATTTTCAGAGGGTTCATCACCCGGAAAACCAGTGTATGTGAATGCCGGAAATGCAGACGACAGTCTCAGAAACGCTTACTTTAAACGGGAATCAAACTACAAGATTGCTCTCATTATTATTTGTGACAACCATCCCATGATGGAAAGAGTCTGGATGTATAACAATTTTTAAAAAGAAAAAGAAACAACTGTGGGAAGACGGCAAAGTTCCCTAGACGAACCTTCGAGTGCCTCTTTTTAAAGAAGGAAACGTTTATGTAAAGGTCAGAGTGGCGAGGAAAGCTACTATGCCAGGAGCCAGGGTCAGTCTTGCCAGAGCGACCGAGATTGTCCCAGGTGAGTGGGTGTCCCTTCAGGGGTTCCGGACGGAGGTGGGGGGCGCAGGGCGTGTCTCCCGCACAGTGGGCATCTTTTTTGGCCAAGGCGACCCCTGCCCTGTCTCCAGGAGCCCAGGGAATCCCGAGGCTGGCGCGGGCTGCCGGGGAAGCCCTGCCAGCAGCAGCCTCCCGCTCGCCAGGAGCATCTCCCTATCCGTGGTTTCCGAGACCAGCTCTGTCTCTCCGCCATCCTCAAGTCCTCCGACATTTTTCAGAGACAGGGAGGCAGGGAGTAGAGGAAACGGCCGAGTGTCTGCACCCAGCCTCTGCCGCAGCACAAGAAGAGGCAGAGGAGGAGGAAGGCTGGCGAGTCAGCCGCTATTAAACTGGAATTCTAGCGATAATGGAAAGAATCAGCATCACCTATACCAAGAGTCCCGGATACACCCACCCGGGCAGCGGCAAGGGGTTTGGTGGGCGTTCCACCTCCTCGCCCCTGGATGGCTGTGAAATCTACCCCAAGCAGTGCACACTGGAACTCCCTTTCCTCCGACCAAAAGGAGGGGAAAGAACAAAAGAGAGGCCCCCATCCCCTACACACACACACACACCTCAGCTATTTTACCGACGCTCAAGGTATGCATTTTTGCAACGACTCCACCCCCCCTCCCCTTCCCCACCTGCATTTTCCCAAAGGTAAAGAAAGAAGAAAATACCACCCCGAGGTGCTCGTTCGATTGGACACTGTTAATTTCACATTCGGTTTGTTAGCCGACCAGATCTGCGGGACCTTGCGCCCCCGCAGGGGTCTCCCGCCGCCGCCGCCGCCGCCGCCACCTGCATTTTCCCAAAGGTAAAGAAAGAAGAAAATACCACCCCGAGGTGCTCGTTCGATTGGACACTGTTAATTTCACATTCGGTTTGTTAGCCGACCAGATCTGCGGGACCTTGCGCCCCCGCAGGGGTCTCCCGCCGCCGCCGCCGCCGCCGCCGCCCCCCGGCCCTCGCTCGGATCCCCAAGGCGCCGGCTCTCCGTTGGGGGAATCGTACTCGAGGTCCCGGGGCGGGCAGGACACTCGCCCAACGGGTCTGCAGCAGCCGGAGGGCGACGAGCGCACCGCGCCGAGGCTGCAAGGCGGGATTCAACTTCCCAAACCGCGGCGCGGCCCCCGCTTCCTCCCGCGGAGCCCCGGGGCGGCCCAGAGACCCCCTGCGCCAGCCGACTCCCCAGCCGGCGCACCGACAGTTGCACTCTCCGCCCCCTGCTTCCTTCCCCTCCGCACCCACCCCCTATTACCTTAAAAAAAAAAAAAAATGCACCCATCGGTGCAAAGCAGACATTTTGATGCCACTGACTTAGCACCGCTCAGGATCGGAGGCAACATCTTACCCAGTCGCCTGGAGGAGTGGGCAGCGCAGCGATGGGTCCGGGGGCGCGGGGCTGAGCGGCTCGGTCCTCTAGCGGAGCCGGTTTGCTGCCATCCGCCCAACTTCAGCACCCG
The DNA here is from genome assembly GCA_006410675.1 of Oreotragus oreotragus. Lineage (NCBI taxonomy): Eukaryota > Metazoa > Chordata > Mammalia > Artiodactyla > Bovidae > Oreotragus > Oreotragus oreotragus. The sequence goes on from SJYX01019516.1 coordinate 458,658, forward strand.
GCGGGCGAGGAGAGAGGGAGCCAGGCGGGGATGAAGGGGCGGGGGAGGGANGGAAGTTAAATCTGAAACACCTTAAATTATTTTTAATGTATTTTAAAGTAACAATAGTCATTAGCTATGAACAGAAATAATGTATTAATATGATTTTCCAAAGCAAAATATAAAAAATATAAAAACGCCATGATTTTGTATTTTACTAATTCTCATAATTCATATGTTTCTACATTCAGTCTGTTGTAATAGCCCATATCTTGTGGTCTCCATAACCACAGGTGAAAAAATATAAAAGGACAGGGAAACTCCAGAAATTATGGCCTCGGTATCATCAAGAACTGGAACCAATACCAAAAAATATCTATATTCAGACTTACTCTTTTGGCCACAGTTTGTGGCATGCAGAACATTAGTTCGCAGACCAGAAATTGAACCTGCACACCCTGCAGTGGGAATGTGGAATTTTAACCATTGGACCTCCAGGGAAGTCACACCTACAGGCTTTAAAAAAGTAAATAATCATAGGCAGAAAGAAGCATGATGTCTTACCATTTTAAGCCACTGTTGCACATGTGTTGATTTACTGGTACTGAGTGAAATCTTTTTCTTTTAATGCTATATGGCCTTGCTACTTTTAAAAATACTCATTCTGATAGTTCCCAGTTGTATTATTGATCAGTCTAGTTTTTATATCATTTATATTTAAAATTTTACTGCTTTTATTATGATGGTATCTGTTAATCCATATTAATAATCCATATTAATGGTGTTTGACAATATTGAATGAAAACAGATCAAAGTCTGTACAACTGAGCAGCTCCACCTTGGCTGCAACACCACCACACTCTTCTGAAGAAGATGGAAAAAAGGTAAAACCCGTGTTTCAGAGCCCTTTTGGTGACAGTGCTGTGTTATAAGCAGACTCCCTCTTCCAACCGCCTTTTCCTCCTGTGTTTGCAGATTAATATTAAGAAGAAGCTGCATGTGAAGGAACAGAGAGAAGAAGGGAAAGAGATTGAGGGAGAGAGAGAGAAAGGAAGGTAGCAAGGGCAAGAAAGAAAGAGGAAGGAAGAGAGAAACAGAAAGGGGAGAAAAAGGAAGAAGGGAAGGAAGAAGAGAGAGAGGATTGAAAAGAGGAAGAGAGGGGGAAGAGAGGGGGGAAGAGAGACGGGAGGCAGAAGGGGAGGAAGAGGGGGGGGAGGGAGGGGGGGAGGAGGGAGAGGTGGGCGGGGAGGGAGCGGGCGCCGCTAGGCAGCGCGCATGCGCCCCGCGGGCGGGCGCAGCCCCTCGCCCGGCTCGGCCGGAGGTGCTGCCGCGGCCCCCGGCCGCGTGAGTCACCGCCCCGCCCCTCCTGGGCCGCCGGCCCCCGCGCGCCCGCCTCGCCTCGGCGCCCGCTGCGCTCCGGGGCTCGGTGCGGAGCTCCGGGTCGCCGCCCCTGGGGTCTGCGGCTTCGCGGGCACCTTGGGAGACCTGGGAGCCTCCCTGGAAGAGACAGACTCTCGCGCCTAACGCCTTCCAACTTCAAGTTCCCCCGCAGCCGGCGTTCATCTTGCAGTTTAGGAGATGATGTGAAAGCAGAAGCCGGTCTTTTAAGAAACAAAAACAGGTGCAAGAAGGGGAGGTGGAGAAGGGGGGGAGTGTCCCATTGGAAGCCGTCCCTGGGGGTTCAAAGAAGTATGAGGTTAAATTAAGCAAGTGTTGCTTCCCAGGGGACTCTACTTTTATCAAGGGTTCTTTATTTTACTGAAGTCCTTAGCCCCGAATCTGACCCTCTTCCCTCAGAATGATCGCAGGTGCTCTCTCTCGGGCCTGAGCATATGTCTTGTCTCTGTCATCAGGACCTCTGGAGCCAGAGTGTTGAGTGAGAGAAGCTGATGACAGGACAAGAGTCCTGGATTACTAGCTGAGGTGTTGATGCTCAGGCTGGAAGCAGCCTTCCAGGTCAGCTCCATAGCGATCAGGTCTGATAACTGTGCAGTTCGCAAGCGGAGCCCAGCTTGATAGTGAGGAAGCTTTGGGTACTTACTGCATCCTGGGCGTTAGATTGCAACTGGGGGTTCAAAGAAGTATGAGGTTAAATTAAGCAAGTGTTGCTTCCCAGGGGACTCTACTTTTATCAAGGGTTCTTTATTTTACTGAAGTCCTTAGCCCCGAATCTGACCCTCTTCCCTCAGAATGATCGCAGGTGCTCTCTCTCGGGCCTGAGCATATGTCTTGTCTCTGTCATCAGGACCTCTGGAGCCAGAGTGTTGAGTGAGAGAAGCTGATGACAGGACAAGAGTCCTGGATTACTAGCTGAGGTGTTGATGCTCAGGCTGGAAGCAGCCTTCCAGGTCAGCTCCATAGCGATCAGGTCTGATAACTGTGCAGTTCGCAAGCGGAGCCCAGCTTGATAGTGAGGAAGCTTTGGGTACTTACTGCATCCTGGGCGTTAGATTGCATCTCCGATGATTAGATTGAAGTGTTTGTGAGGGTGAATTAGGGAAGCGGATGTCTCTCTCTTCAGATGTGACATCTGTGGGAAGAGAAGTGAGTTCCTCGCAGGAATGATTAGGCTTCCCCCCGCCCCACCCCATTCTTATTTAAAACTGATTGCCTGTAAATATGGGCTTCCCAGGTAAATCAGGCCTTAAAGAATCTGCCTGCCAATGCAGGAGATAGAAGACCCGGGTTCATCCCTGGGTGGGGAAGATCCCCTGGAGTAGGACATGACAACCCACTCCAGTATTCTTGCTTGAAAAATTCCATTGGTAGAGAAGCCTGGCAGATTACAGTCCTTGAGGTCGTAGAGTTGGGCGGGACTGAGCACCCTGCACACTTGTAGATCTACATGGTTTCCCATTGCTGTGTGTTCATACATTCAAACACTGTTACCATTATTTCAGGCTCCTTTACTGAACACCCACCTGGACTCTCCCATCCACCCGCTTCTTCACTGAATCATGTCTCTGCTTGCTCCAGGGCCTTCCTCTCTAGCTAACCCTGACTTTGAGTACTATGCTCTCCAAAGGGTATTCCCTGGGCTTGTGCTGGTCTGCAGATTATTCCATATTCATCTGTGGTGAGAGATACCCATAGAAATTGAGAGGAAGAGAAGAAATTGAGAAGAAAATGACAGCAGTTTGGTATTGCCTTGGCATCCAAGCACATTAGTTAGTTGGACTTTGTTTTGTTTTATTCGTAAAAGTTTTTGTTGAATTTTACTAGAATATTGGTCCACACAGGGTGTATCGAAAATAAAAAAGTCCTCCTCCAAAAAATGGTTTGAGCAGCACTATATTCTATATAACTTGCAGATTTATATCTCCATCTGACCTCTCACAGAGCTCTTTTACATCCTCAACTACTTTTATATCACTGTGTTTGTGCTTAGTCACTCAGTTGTGTCCAATTTTTCGCAGCCCCATGAACTGTAGGCCTCCAGGCTCTTCTGTCCATGGGGCTTCTCCGGGCAAGAATCCTGGAGAGGGTTGCCATGCCCTCCTGCTTTTACATCTCTACTTGAAGATAATTATGATAGTTTTAATGAACAATTACTAGGTGCTGAGTAAATGTTTTGGGGATACATTTTCTCAAAAAGATTGATATTCTTACTATATTTAACAAGGCTCTCAGAAGCAGAACTTCAACTATCCACCCCCTTCCAAACCTATTGCTCTTCTAATTGTTTCTACCCAATCACTCCAGCCAAGAATTTAGAAATCATCTTTGTTTTGTCTTTACCCCTCAGTTCAGTTCAGTTGCTTAGTCATGTCCCACTCTTTGCAACCCCATTTACTACAACACGCCCGGCTTCCTTTTCCATTACCAACTCCTGGAGCTTGCTCAAACTCATGTCTATAGAGTCAGTGATGCCAACCAGCCATCTCATCCTCTGTCGTCCCCTTCTCCTCCTGCCTTCAGTCTTTCCCAGCATCAGGGTCTTTTCAAATGAGTCAGTACTTCACATTAGGTGGCCAAAGTATTGGAGCTTCAGCTTCAGCATCAGTCCTTCCAATGAATATTCAGGACTGAGTTCCTTTAGGATTGACTGGTTGGATCGCCTTGCAGTCCAAGGGACTCTCAAGAGTCTTCTCCAATGCCACAGTCCAAAAGCATCGATTCTTCGGTGCTCAGCTTTCTTTATGGTCCAACTCTCACATCTAATTTTTTTACTCCTAGATCCAATTAATTAACAAATCCTGTCATCTCTAAAAAGGTGTCCCCAGTTCATCTACTACTCTCCCGTCCCATTGCTGTAGCCTCAGTCTAAGCCTCTGTCAACTCATTCTCTAAACAGTAGCCGGGTAATTTTTTAAAAATATAACCAGGTCACATCACACTTCTCTTTAAACTCTCCAGTGAGATTTTGTTGCACTTTAAATACAAACCCTAATCCTTACCACAACAGAGAAGTTTCTATTTAATCTTGGTTCTCTTATACCATGCTCGAATAGGCAATAGCTTTGAGTGCTAGAGCCACGTTGCCCTGTGACTTTTACTTTCTTGAATAAGTCTACTTGCTGTTCCTTTTGTCTGGATGCCTCTGCACCCCCGCTGCCCCTTTACATAGTAGGCTCCTAAATACCCTACAGGTCTCTGCTGAGATATCACCTACTCCAATAGGCTTTATCTAAGCAACTACCCAGTGTCATATACCCCGGCATTCTTCTCTGTTGGATCCCCTTGCTTTATTATCTTCCACACATTATTCACTCTCTGAATCAGCTTGTATTTGTTTACTTGTATATTATCTCCTCATTCCCCTCTTGAAGAGAGTCTTTCATTGTTTTAACAAGATTTGACATATCCTACATACTCAGTAGTTAGTGAATGAGTGAATGCATGATTGAATGAATAAATAACACACTGAGGAAGAATATTCTGTTTTTCCTGACACTTCATCTTGGGTCCTCCTTGCTGCTGGTCAGAATCTCTTGGGTCCCTGAAGTGCAGAGATAGACCATTTTGTTTCCCCTGTCCCCTCATCAAAGACAGGTCCATGGAATGACATGCGTTTCAACTTGATGCCGGAGTAGCATTCCTCGAACCAACTTTGAAACAGATATACTTTATAAGAAAGAGATCCTTGCTTCTGTGAACTTCCCTAAGTTGTAATCATGGCTGTTTTGGCAGTCGCTTGCACCTAGGACAGCTTGACTCTTCTGCTGATCATTTACTTGCTGAATCCTAATGTTACCGCTTGGTGACTTCCTTTCCTAGTTGTCGGATGTTATGTCATCCTTTATATGTTAGCCAGAAGCTTCAGTGACAGCACTCTAGGAACTGGATGAGGTGCCACACTCTTAAGTGTTAAAGAAATGAGTGGAACCAGCCACTTCTTAATGACTTTCATCACTTGCAGCCTCTTGTGTGTATATCTGGGTCTTAAGAACCATCCAGAGTGCCAGTGATAGCAAATGATGGCCAAGTCAATATTTCAATTCAATAAACTTTATTAAGGCCCATGATAGCCTGGAATTATGTTTTCAAGTTTATTTCACAAAATGTTGTGTAAAATGATTATAAATGATTCAGAAATGGATTTCAGTTCATTTTAGACATAGAGATGCCTTCTCTTCTTTTTATGTGGAATTTCAGAGCTCCCTTGGCTTAGCATCATTAAACAGCTGTGTGGTAAATATGAAAAGCAGCATTTGATCATGAATATTTCCATGACATTCTGCACGTGTTTTTCACTGAATCTGGATACAGCAGCAGATTTTAGTATAGGAGGCACACAGGAGATTTGAATACAAGGTATTTGCAGATAGGAGGAATTGGAAAAGTACAGAGCATCAGACTATTTACAGTACATTTACTCATAATTAGGAATCCATCTCAGTTAATTTGGTATCCTTCATCTTTACATTTTATTCTCTTTTCTCCTATGCTTGCTTATTTAATGATTGCTTTTCTTTTGAAAATGGAAGGAAGAGGGAAAAGTTTTGCTTGAATCTAGGAAAGCCTGATTGTTCCATCCAGACAAACTTCTCCAGAGTGGATTGTTTCATCCAGACAAAATTCTCCAGAGTGGAATGTGGAAGGATAGTTTGACTGTTTAAATACCTTTTTTCTTTATTTTTAGTAAATGGGGCTCATTATGTTTCTTCAATTGGTTTTGGTCAAACTTCAGAGACAGGCTCTTCTTAGGGAACTTATTTAGGATGGAAACCGAGTCAGTGTGTTATACACCTGAAACTAACACACCATTGTAAATCTCCTGTACTTCCGTGAAAAAAAGGGAAGTCAAAAAGTTTTTTTTTAAAGTGTGTAGGATGAATCAGAGAAGACAAAAAACTACTTGTATTTCTTTGTTAATATTTGGAGATGAGAAAAAGGGAAGAAGATAGTCTGCCTCCCAAATATATAAATGAGATGTAGAGTTACACATTTCATATATATTTTATTTTTTAAATAAATCATTGGTTGTTAATATCCCTTTAATTGTTTAACTGATCGCTATTGAACTTAGAAGGCTCAATAATATTCTTTCAGAGTAGCATGAGTGAATTTATATTTCAGTGCCATTGAATGAGTCCACAGAAGTATATATAAACACCTTCATGTGGTTTTTATCAGTTATGCCCAAGTGTGCACACCATACATTCCCGCAATGGCTTGGCAATATAGAGTTGTTTTTGAGTCATAATATCAATAACCTCAGATATGTAGGTGACACCACCCTTATGGCAGAAAGTGAAGAGGAACTAAAAAGCCTCTTGATGAAAGTGAAAGAGGAGAGCAAAAAAGTTGGCTTAAAGCTCAACATTCAGAAAACGAAGATCATGGCATCTGGTCCCATCACTTCATGGCAAATAGATGGGGAAACAGTGGAAACAGTGTCAGACTTTATTTTGGGGGGCTCCAAAATCACCGCAGATGGTGATTGTAGCCATGAAATTAAAAGACACTTACTCTTTGGAAGGAAAGTTATGACCATCCTGGATAGCATATTAAAAAGCAGAGACATTACTTTGCCAACAAAGGTCTGTCTAGTCAAGGCTATGGTTTTTCCAGTAGTCATGTACAAATGTGAGAGTTGGACTGTGAAGAAAGCTGAGTGCCGAAGAATTGATGCTTTTGAACTGTGGTGTTGGAGAAGACTCTTGAGAATCCCTTGGACGGCAAGGAGATCCAACCAGTCCATTCTAAAGATCAGTCTTGGGTGTTCTTTGGAAAGAATGATGCTGAAGCTGAAACTCCAGTACTTTGGCCACCTCATGCAAACGGTTGACTCATTGGAAAAGACCCTGATGCTGGGAGGGATTGGGGGCAGGAGAAGGGGACGACAGAGGATGAGATGGCTGGATGGCATCACCGACTCTATGACATGAGTTTGGGTAAACTCCAGGAGTTGGTGATGGACAGGGAGGCCTGGCGTGCTGCAATTCATGGGGTCGCACAGTCGGACACGAGTGAGCGATTGAACTGAACTGATTTACATCGACATCTTCTGAAACCAGATTTTACGTGGAGCACTTTGATATGAACACCACTGCAAAAGGAACAAACTGCGACTCACCTCCATGATCTCAAATAGCAGCCCAGGCTCGATCACAATGATCACCTCATACTCAGCTGCATTTTTGCCAGGAATGCTTCCAAGAAATGAATCTCTCATTGCACATGCACTTTCTATGGCTTCTTCCAGGCCAGGTTTCTTCCAGATAGAACTGGTTTTAATCCACCCAGTACGAAAAACACTCTTGGGTTCTTAAAGAAAAAAAACTTAAACCAATTTATATACATATTTAAACTGTATATAAGACTCAAACCACCGTACACTTACTATTCATGGGAAATAAGGATGGTTATTTGTGGTTAATAATTAGTATGGTTGTTGTTCAGTTGCTACGCCATGTCTGACTCTTTGCGACCTCAGAGACGGCAGCGTGCCAGGCTTCCCTGTCCTTCACCAACTCCTAGAGCTTGCTCAAACTCATGTCCATTGAGTCAGTGATGCCATCCAACCATCTCATCCTCTATCGTCCCCTTGCCCTACTGCCTTCAATCTTTCCCAGCATCAGGGTGTTTTCCAATGAGTCAGTTCTTCACATCAGGGGGCCAAAATACTGGAGTTTCAGCTTCAGCATCAGTCCTTCCAGTGAATAGTCAGGGCTGCTTGCCTTTAGAATTGACTGGTTTGATCCTGCAGCCCAAGGGACTCTCAAGAGTCTTCTCCAACACCACGGCTCAAAAACATCTGCAGCGCTCAGACTTGTTCACGGTCCAGGTCTCACATCCGTACATGACTACTGCAAAGACCATAGCTTTGACTATATGGACCTTTGTTGGTATCCTAAATGCTTACCAAATATTTACATCAACCTTTGGAAATGTAAAAAAGGGCACGATCTCAGTAAGATCTCAAAAGATGCCTAGAAGAAGCTAAAATAGAATTATCCCAATATTACAGCAGACATCTCTGGGTTATATGTAACATCATGAGTGACAACCTCACTGTAAAATTTCTAATTTTCTGTAAGTTTAATGTAATCAGACAGAAAAAAAATTAGAAAAATATTCACTAGCAGGCACCATACTTTTAATAAAACCTAAAATGTATTTCTGACATTTAGAAAGGTATATAAGAAAAAGTGATTTCTCAGTATAGTCAAGCTGCTAATATATTTCAGAAAGCATTTTAAAGTGGCTTGAAAGACATGCTAAAATTCATCCTACTCCTCTACACACAGATAAGATGCAGAAACTACAGTTAATAATTACTGTATTAATAGATGAGTATGTGCCTCTTACTTGAAGCAGATAAAAGGAGAAGCTGCACCCTCAGCCAGGGTCTTTCTCACTCAGAGAACAAATTAATATTTCTTACCTTTAATATAGGGTATGTGCTGGAATACCTCTTCAGCCAAGTGAGGAAGAATGGGAGCAAAAGAGCGAACCATTACATCCAAAATTTCAGCTAATGCAGTCTGACAAGAGCGTCGTTTGGGATCATCTGCATTTTCACAATAAAGCCTGGACAAGAACAACTTATTGAGTGGTTGACAACATGCCGTACCCAATCACTGCCAAGGTGAGACCGGCCTCAGGCTGAGCTTATTCTGACGCTGCCTAAGCCTATAGCTCTAACTGTCTTCTAATTAAAGGATAAAATATTCCATCATCCAGCTCTTCTGACTACATCCTCTATTCCACTTGACTCCTTCCCTCCTTCCAGGTGTGCTCACCTCCGCAAAAACTCAAGGCTATGTTATGCCCAATTCTGTTTTACAGGTCGATAATAGCTAGAATCTAGACAACTTAGTGAAAGGAAAATGAGTCAGTCAGTTGATGGTATTTAAGATTTGAGTCCCCAGTCCTACAGGCTTCCCTGGTGGCTCAGGTGGTTAAAGAATCTGCCTGCAATGCAGGAGACCCAGGTTTGATCCCTGGGTTGAGACAATCCTCTGGAGGAGAGCATGGCAACCTACTCCAGTATTCTTGCCTGGAGGGTCCCCATGGACAGAGGAACCTGGTGGGCTGCAGTCCACGGGGTCACAAAGGGTAGGACACGACTGAGTGACTTAGCAAGCATGCAGGCACCCCACCCTTAGGACCCTATCAGTATGTCAAGGGAAGGACTGGTATTGGTAATCCCAGTAGAAGGTCCCTGAGGTGCTGATGAGTAGGGCTGGCACTTCACACTGGCTGAGTTACTACAGGAGCGAAACATGAAGACAGCATGCAGCCTGCCTCTAAAAGGGCATCACTGATGTTATATGATGTTATGATATTAATCATTACCGGAATATTTCTCCCGTCTGAAGGCCAGCAAGCTCCTGAGAACAAGCACTGTGCTCATGCCCTCACAGTCACAGCTACTACTTACTGAGGACTTGCTTTGTCAAACGCAGCATTGAGTGTGCTACTTATATTGTATCTTTTCATTTCCACTTTCTCAGATAGGTATTATCATCACCATTTTATGAATAAAGAAACTGAGATTATAGGATAAGTTGCCTCAGCTCATCAAACTAGCAAGTAGCAGGGTGAAACTGCCCAGTCAGACTTGACTCAAGAGTCCAACTTCTTAAAAGTGGCCCAGGCCCCGCACTGCTGGCCTCTGCCTTCCAACATTTGCCAAGCAGAGCAGACAGGCAAGTACTGCTTGCTAAGCATGTGAGTTTCAGGCATACATACCTGTCTTTGATTATGCTGAAATAAAAACTGGAGAGTTCCCTGGTGTAAAACGCTTGTAAGAGCCGAACAACCTTTCCAAAGTCATACTGCTTATATGAATCATTAATCTAGGGAACAAAACCAAAATAAGTTTCGAAGCTGGGATAAGCAAATAAAAATGTAAGTCGTCATGAGCAGAATATGTTCCTTTTCAAAAATACGTTTCAAAAGCAGACAAACAAAACAGGAAAAATGCAAGAGCATTTAAGGATCTTTGAAACGTCATTTCTGGATATGAAAGGCTACTATCCTCAGAAAAAAACAGAATAATTTACTCTGGATTCTACAAAAGAACAGGCATCAGATGAAAAGATCAAGTTATAAGTGATGAAATGGCACAATTCTAAAACAGCAAAGGGTAAAAATTACCAATGTTCCCTCATTTATGCAAAAAAATAAATAAAGCTGGCCAAAAGTCTATATGTACGACTCTGACTTAAGTAGAAGCAATTCCAATTTTTGAGAAAATACAAATTACTTATGTTTATATATGGGAGTATTTTACAAGACACGTAAGAACTGTCATTTCAGTTACTGCTGTACTTTGGAGATGGGTATTTCTATACATCTGCAGACAAATAAAAGTACATCTCAACTTTATTCCTTCTTATACATGGAGCTGACTTTCAGAGGAAAATGTGGTCTGAGGAGAAGCCTGGCCTACTTTTTCCACCAGGCACTACTCTCGTCTTTTTTGGGAAACCAGAAGAATTCTAAGACTTCATACCTAGTCAACCTAGGAACATGTGGAACTGATCAAGTGTAACTTTCCTCAGTGCTTTAGTTACTGTTTCTAACAAAGTTGGTTCCACTCAACATGCAACCCAGAGTTCAACACACAACTGTGCTACCTCCAAAAGCGTCTTAATGCTCACTCACCTTGTTTGCCAAATCCTGCAGCAAGTGCAGCATGTACTGGTCTATGACATACATGCTGTTGACAGGGACGGAATCTGTTTCTGGGTTGAAACCAGCCACATTTCCCAAAAGAAAACGGAGTGTATTCCTAAGCTATAAACATTGAGAAAAAAGAAATATGCAGTCAAAAAATATGAGTCCTTCAATTGTTATGGAAATTGTCTTATTTTTATGTAATTTTTATCCAAGAATGGAATAATTTATTTTTATATCATTCCTTTTAAATAAGACTGCTGCTGCTGCTGCTAAGTCGCTTCAGTCGTGTCCGACTCTGTGCAACCCCATAGACGGCAGCCCACCAGGCTCCCCCATCCCTGGGATTCTCCAGGCAAGAACACTGGAGTCGGTTGCCATTTCCTTCTCCAATGCATGAAAGTGAAAAGTGAAAGGGAAGTCGCTCAGTCGTGTCCGACCCTCGGCAACCCCATGGACTGCAGCCTTCCAGGCTCCTCCGTCTATGGGATTCTCCAGGCAAGAACACTGGAGTGGGATGCCATTGCCTTCTCCGTTAAATAAGACTATTTAAGTGCAAAAAAACACCATCTCATTTCAAAAGCCCAGTTATAGAAACAACCATTGTAATACATAAATAAAAACTGAGTTTTCTTTATATTTCTTTAAAATTTTAGGGCAAATCACCTGTCAGTGGCCCAGTCTGTTCATCAGTGTAGATGAGAACGTTGTGTAGGTAAAAATAAATGGAAAAAATGTGAATGGTCATTGAGCACACAGAAAGTATATTAAAATTAGTGTAATTACATATCATAATATTAAAAAGACAGTATATAAAAATGTTAACATTACCACTTATAACAAATAAATTAACATACATTATTTTTTAAAGCTCACAACATGTACAGAACTCATTTTCATTCAGTTATGCAAATGCCAACAAAATGCGCCTCATTATTTTAAGAAGGACTCAGTAAACTTTTCATTCAGGAATAGTAAGGAACAGAGAGAGGAGTGATCCTGACCTTGCTAATGTCATCTCTGGCAGCATTCAGTAAAGATGGACTAATTGTGACTTCAGTGAAGACGTTGGACTCGGCAACCCACCAGCGAAGCACATCAGCACCATAGGGGGGCTCTTTGCTGTGATCCTTTTCATTGAGGGGGAAAAAAAAACATACCAATAAATAAATAGCTTTTGATGAAAATTTGGTGAACAGATGTTTTAGGTAAGACTCCTGTTCTGAAATGCTTGAATACAACATGATCATAAAATGTACCTGTACTGTAATGAAATAAGCTAACAATTCCAGAGATCAGGCTGCATCTAAAAACACAACGAAAGTGGAAAAAGGTGGAGTATGGCCTGCAGCCTGGTTCAATGTCTTCCCTGAGATATCTGTAAACAGCTACTATGGCAGGTGGGCAGTCAGAGTGCTGCCCTGGATGCCCCTGTGATGGGGGCGTGGCCAGGGGTGGAGGGCGAGGGGTGCTTTCCCTCTCAGTATGCCCAAGGCATTCTGACCAAGAGATGTGATTACTGGACTCTAGGAAGGCAGTTAAAGGCCAACAGGCCTAAAGAACAGATAAGCAGTATCTTTTCTGAAAGCAACTCCAAAATAAACCAAATTACCAGCAGCCCCAGATTTGATATTCTTTAACGACTTGCTTTAAAGTGTATAATTTCCAAGAATGAAAGTTGCTGTCTCATTTTTTTCTTATACTGTTTCTCAGTTCAGTCGCTCAGTCGTGTCTGACTCTTTGCAACCCCATGAATCACAGCACGCCATGCCTCCCTGTCCATCACGAACTCCCCGAGTTCACTCAGACTCACGTCCATCGAGTCCGTGATGCCATCCAGCCATCTCATCCTCGGTCGTCCCCTTCTCCTCCTGCCCCCAATCCCTCCCAGCATCAGAGTATTTTCCAATGAGTCAACTCTTCGCATGAGGTGGCCAAAGTACTGGAGTTTCAGCTTTAGCATCAGTCCTTCCAAAGAACACCCAGGACTGATCTTCAGAATGGACTGGCTGGATATAAGTCCAAGGGACTCTCAAGAGTCTTCTCCAACACCACAGTTCAAAAGCATCAATTCTTTGGCGCTCAGCCTTCTTCACAGTCCAACTCTCACATCCATACATGACCACTGGAAAAACCATAGCCTTGACTAGACGGACCTTTGTTGGCAAAGTAATGTCTCTGCTTTTTAATATGCTATCTAGGATGATCATAACTTTCCTTCCAAGGAGTAAGCGTCTTTTAATTTCATGGCTGTACTCACCATCTGCAGTGATTTTGGAGCCCCCCAAAATAAAGTCTGACACTGTTTCCCCATTTATTTGCCATGAAGTGATGGGACCAGATGCCATGATCTTCGGTTTCTGAATGTTGAGCTTTAAGCCAACTTTTTCACTCTCCTCTTTGACTTTCATCAAGAGGCTTTTTAGTTCCTCTTCCCTTTTCTATTTAACTGTAAAACCATAGTTTATAACGTTTTAAAGTTCAGACAATTAAAAAAGGGATAGTGTGAACCTAACTGGAGATTCAGACCTAAAATAAGTCCAAAAAGCCACAACAATCCCAATCCTTCACAGTTTCAAAAAAGTCACACAAAACTTAAAGAGTCTAGATCTAAAGCATGGTAAGGCATTTGCTACGAGTGTAAAAATCAGTTTTGTGAGTTTTCTTTACATTGAAGTAACTATATTAAGGGTCTTGCTGCCAAATTAAGAGCCTTAAAACAAAAATAAAGTGAGTTTTTAGGGAACCACTTACTTGTCCTCCATTGATGACAACATCAGGATCAATAACATTCCCAAGAGACTTGGACATCTTTTCTCCCTTTTCTCCAAGGGTAAATCCATGCACAACCACTGTCCTAAGAAGACAAATGAGCTACTACACTAATAAACACAATTATGATGGACATTGTAAAGATGACTTACAGCTTAAAAAGAGTATCTTAGTTTAACACAAAAATAAAAAATTTTTCTTGACAGATCATATATGAAAAGTTTTCTTCAAAGTATAGTTCTAAGCTGCTTATTTATCCTGATTATTAAATACTAAGCTCTCTATACACAAAAAGTATTTTTATGTTTACATTCACTAAACAATTGTCTCCTGATCATCTATAATGTACTGATTTTTATCATTAAAACAAACCAAGAAAAAGTATGTCTTAAAATTATCACCACAAAATTATCTTTGTTCAAAAAGGCAATTTGAGAAATATACCTACTGTTCCATCGACTTTTAAAAGCATGTTATACTAGAAACATAAACATGGCAACTACTCTGAGAAGAGTTTTCATTGTGAGATGGCAAAAATCTTAAGCCATTTAAGAATCCTTCTGGGTAGAATCCACATATCTGAATAAAAGCTATTATCTATAACTAAGAACCCCAAATTTAATAAAATTCACTGAACAAATGTCTCAGTTCGTTAGCCACTGGTGGAAATTACAAATACAAGGGCATCTGACCAAGACTGTCCTCAGTGAGACCAGAACATCCTCTCTGCATCTGTCCCTGTCTGCCACATTTAAAGGGCAAGCCCTCCGTGGGTCTCTCTACCACACCAGTCAATGCCGGACTTACGCTCTGTATCACAGTGAACGAACTTTTCTCTATTACTGTCTCCTTTGCGTATTTTTTTTTTATTATTTCAAACTTATTTCTCTCATGAGACTGAAGCCTATAAACTAATTAAGGGCAGTGTTTTATCACATACATATTACTCAGCACATATTATTTCACACTGGCAAGTACTCAGCAGAAATACTCAAGGTATGCTCACTTGTTTAGCTCAGGTGTAATACTTACTTAAAAGGTGACTTATTTCTTGCTGCCACACTTGTTAATAAAGAAGACTGAAACCAACCCCCGAGCTGGTCTTTTCCTTCCAAGTACAAATCTGCTCTTTGGTCAGTACCTCCAAAATAAATATGAAAACAAAGAAAAAGCAGAAATCTAAGTCAATTAAAGTTAAAAAGTGGAAATGAATACTTATTAAAATATTAAAAGTAATCATGTTACCTATTGCTTATGTCATCCTCCACCCAGTGGCAACACTACACTCACCGCAGCTGTTACCTTCACTGTCAATTTATTAACCAAGATAAAGAAAATAAACTTTGCAGTATGATCTTCCAAACAACAGACAGCTAAAATATTATCTAAATTAGGAACTAATTCATAATGACTGTCAATTATCAGTATTACCAGTTAAATCTTTAGTGAAAATAAACTATTATTTTTATTAATTCAACAGTTATTTGCTGAGTATCTAATAACTTTATTGTTGTCATTTAATTCTCAGAGTAACTCTAGAGGGGAGTCTTTATAATCAACATTATCGCATCAAGGCTGAAGCAGCTAAAGAACTTTGAAAAATACTTCAAAAGCACTATTTCATATATGGCATATGCTATTTTGAAATGCAGGATGTTACCCCAAACACAGTAGGAGGTAACTCTTCTTCCTGTTTATAACACTACTTAACCCACCTACCAACCTTATGGAGTGTTATCTGCTGACATTTTCAATATAATTTAGGAAAACAAAGTGCCTAAACTGGCAATATTTTCTCTTGAGTACAATATTAGAAAGTATTTAATATTGTTGCTATTAAACATTACTACCACTGAACATTACTAAATAAAAGTCATATTATACATTAACATATTTGATTATGAATTTCTATGTACATTTAGCTATAAGACAGCGTGAACATGAATTTATGCATATTTTACTTCTCAAATTTCCTAGGCGGAAAGAAAGGCCCAAATAGCAGAACACATTTGCCTGCTAGGAATCACACTAATGTCCTTTCGATAATGAGGCCTACTACCAGAAGGGTACCCCAAATAAAATCTGACCACGATCCTGCTCAATCCCTTCAACAATGGTGAGCGGCACACGCAAGGCGTTTTTCCACATTTGCTCCAGAAAGGAAACTGCCTCATCCCTGTAACCTCCCGGGACCTGTCTGTAAGCTCTCAGTGAGGACACTTACCTCTCACCTTTCACTTAGTGTCCTTGAAGGTATCTGCTCACATCTATACGCACCCTTTGTGTGCCTGCTACTACTCCCTTCTGATCCCTGCCTGATCTCTCATTCCTCCTTATCCACGGAGTCAAAAGCTCACCCCAACCCTGAGCAAGTAGAAACTGGTCAGCTGTCTGTGGAGAGAGGGGAGAAAGCTGGGAGGCGGTAATGGAGCACCGAAGGTAAGAACAGGAAAGCAGGGTGCCCGAGTTCTATTCTGACACTAACCCGTGTGGCCACCAGCTAATGTGCCTCTAACTCAGTCTCATGTTCTCTTCTGAACAATGAGACGGGGTCAGGCTATTTCAGTGATTTCCACACTTGGTTCTACAAACTCAGTACCTTGGGGCTGCCAAGGAGGTCAAAGAAAATGAGCTGACTGGGAGAAAGAAGAAAATTCCCATCTTTATCTTAGGAATTTTGGTTCTATATAAAATTTCATAGAAGACGCTGGATTAAATGATTTCCAGTGGCTCTTTCAGGTTTAAAATTATACTATAGTAGGAGATATACTTCCAAAAAAAGCAACAACAACAAAAAAGTTCTTGATTAGAGATTTCTTCTGATAGCATTAATTTTCAAAACTGCCTGACAGGCAGTAGACCTCTTGTTTTAGATTACCTGGAAGAACATTAGACCATGAAGTTCCACTATCAAACCAGATGTCCAAAATATCCTGACCTGGCACGTACTCCAAAGCATCGGGACCACCAACCTAATAAGATAACGTAAAAACATTTTAATTACACAAAGACCACGATACTTACAATTAATATCCAAAAAAAGTCTTAAGAAAATGAAATACAACCATTAAATTCACATTTCTTAAGTATTTTGCCATTAGGGACAACTACTTCACTACTTCATCTACGTGTACAAGTGATTGTGCCCACCTACACGTGTATTAATGTAAATGTAAATTGTGTTCATTTTCTTGCAATTGCCTTCCAGTTTGGGTTTCTCCGTGTGCGATGCCATCAGGCAACTTGAACTCATGTCCTATGAAGCCCCTGATGCACCAGTGTTAGGCACTGTTCTCCCACAGTCACACGTGTCTCTACTCAGCCAACGAGCAGCTCCAGTCAATCCTGGCCTCAGGCAGACAGCAAACCCCCCCAGCCTCTGCTGCTCCACAAACACCCAGCTTCTCTCGTGAATTCAAAATGTCCACTCTCAAACTGCTCTGGCTCCTAGTTTATGATGACCAAACTTATGAACCTGACGGGACAGTATCACTACTTTTTAACTCCCAGGAACCTCCCATGTTGTCACTAAGTCATGCAATTCACACAAAGGCTGTTTAAGTACAAATGGAAACGTACCTGAGATAAGACTTCTTTTGGAAGAAGTTGCTCCGGGGGAAGAGTCCACCAGATGTCACTGCCATGTTCTTCCACTAGTTTAATAATATGCTCGACGGTTTGGCTATTTTCAGGGGGACAAAGCAAAACTGTTCAATTAATTACTGTGGTTAATACCAAACATTTAAAAAATTTAAAATTAGTGATTTTTTTTTTCCTATCTGCAGGGTATTTCTCCCAATATGCAGGACATTTTTTCCTATCTTTCCCCCAAACTTTAGTGATATTATCTTCAATTATTTGATTACTTTGTTCCTACTGTCATCTTAAATTCAATATAAATGAAATCACACTGATCATAAGTAGCCCCTAAAAGAAAAAGGGGAAAAAAAAGGTTTTTTTTTAAATAGGGCTATCTCCTGATACCTCTTTTTTGGTTACTAATTGCCCTGTTTCTATTTTCTATCCAAGTACCTATATTCAAAACCTAATTATCTACCTCCTCCAATTTCTGCTCAAATTAAGCCAATACATTCTGTCAGTTCCACCTTAAAATGGTACTCAAATTTGTTCTTTGTTCAGATACTACATTAGTCCAACCTCTCTGCCTCCTACCAGACTGGTGCAATGGTCTGACTTTTCCCCTATTCTCATTCCTTTACATGACACATCTAATTTAACTTACAGGATACATCTGTGCATTCCTAAAATTGCTTTTATCACACCAATCCTGTCTCAGAAACTTCCAATGCCCCCTCACTGCTTGTAGGACTGAATCCAAATGGGTTTTGGTAACAGATATCCAGGCTTATCTCCCAACTGCTACTTTTTATATACATGACACACACAAATAATAAAACTTCTTTAAGTTTTGACTGTCCCTTCTGTTAAGACTAATAGTACAATTTTTATTCAAAAACATTTACTGAGTACTTCAACATCTTGGTCACTGTTCGAGTCACTAGAGTTACAGCAGTTAACAAGGCAGATAAGATTCCCATCTAGTGGAACTTGCATTTTAGTGATCCTGGATACTTTTGTCAGGATGACTGCAAACTGAATGAGACGATCCAGTAAAACTTATTGCATGCCTAACACACAAAAGACGGGGAAGGCAATGGCACCCCACCCCAGTACTCTTGCCTGGAAAATCCAATGGACGGAGTAGCCTGGTGGGCTGCAGTCCATGGGATCACTAACAGTCGGACAGACTGAGCGACTTCACTTTCACTTTTCTCTTTCATGCATTGGAGTAGGAAATGGCAACCCACTCCAGTGTTCTTGCCTGGAGAATCCCAGGGATGGGGGAGCCTGGTGGGCTGCCGTCTATGGGGTCACACAGAGTCGGACACGACTGAAGTGACTTAGCAGCAGCAGCAACACACAAAAGAAAGCCAATAAGTGCATATCAAATGCATACTAAAACTGATCATATCTTTGGGAAGATAAAGATACACAGTTATAAATCAATTGAAAATTAAACTCAGAGAAAATTTTACACTAAATTTCCTCACAGGAATAATATACTTTTAATTTATTATCACAGCTTTATGGACATTACAACTTCCCCAGCTGCTTTCCACCGAGTCAGAATATAGTGGTCAAGGAATGGAGCATGTGTGGGGAAAATGGAAGCCTCCTACACTGTTGGTAGGAATGTAAACTGGTGAAGCCACTATGGAAACAGTGCAAAGAGTCCTCAAAAAACTAAAAACAGAGCTGCCATATAATCCTACAATCCCACTCCTGGGTACATAGCCAGAGAAGATACAGGTACCCTTATGGTCACAGAGCAATATTTACAACAGCCAAGACACGAAAGCAACCTAAATATCCATCAATAGAAGAACAGAGAGAGAAAATGTGGTGTGTACACACACACACACACACACACACACACACACGGGATATTACTCAGCCATTAAAAAGAACAAAATAATGCCATTTTGCTTCAACATGGATGAACTTAGACGTTATCATAGTAAGTGAAGTAAGTCAGACAGAGAAAGACAAATACTATATGGTACTACTAATACAAGGAATCTAAAATATGACACAAATGAATTTATCTGTGAAACAGAAAGAGACTCACAGACACAGAGAAGAGACCTGCAGTTGCCAAAGAGAGGGCTATGGCTAGACTGGGAGCTTGGGGTTAGTAGACGCAAACTATCATGTATAGAAATGGTAAATAACGAGGGCCTACTGTATAGCACAGGGAGCCATATTCAGTGTCCTGCGAAAAACTATAATGGAAAAGAATATGAACTAGAATGTGTATACATATATATATATACACACACACAACTGAGTCACTCTGCTCTACAGCAGAAATTAACACAACACTGTAAATCAATGATACTTCCATTAATAAATTTTAAAAAAAGAACATGGGCCCCAAAGCCAGAGAACTTTAATTCCTGACCCTATCGCTTACTAGCTATGTGACCCTGGGCAAAGCACTCAATATTCTGTACCTCAGTTTGCAAAAATGCAAATAATAAAGTATCATTAAGAGAGCTACTATGGATATTAACTGAGCTTATATGCAAAATGCCTAGAACAGTGTCTGGCACATATCAATGGGCATTATGTAAGCACTATCTATTATTTAAACTGATTCTTTGAAGTCAGGAAACTTTAGACAGTTAATTTTGTTAACAAATTACCAAAACACATATCACACACATACATATTAATATTTAAGATTAAAGTATGTATACTAAAGCCAACTTTTGAATTATCCTCCCTTCTACCACACTCCATTAACACAAGTACCAAAGAATGCAGGTCCACAAGAGTTGGTAGAAATGGAAGGAGTGGATAGAAAAAACCTCTATGCTCTTGACCTGGATCTACTTGTTATGAATCATGACCATGTATTATGAATCACTAAATCTCTCTAGGTCTGATAATTCAGATAAAATGAAGTATTTATGAAAAA
The DNA here is from genome assembly GCA_006410675.1 of Oreotragus oreotragus. Lineage (NCBI taxonomy): Eukaryota > Metazoa > Chordata > Mammalia > Artiodactyla > Bovidae > Oreotragus > Oreotragus oreotragus. The sequence continues at coordinate 478,981 of SJYX01019516.1, forward strand.
TTGCTATGGGAGGCAAAAACCAAATGGGTGTTATAAGTTAAATATGCTCTACAAATTGAAAACCAAAATAGTTAAGTTGGTTATACTTCAAAGAATAGACTGAAAAAGTATGATGCTACATTTATTTTGAAGAAATTATAAATCATAAGAATGTGTAAATGGGCACAAGTCCATATTTCTAATACAATCACATATTCCATATGGACTTTAACAGTAAAGATAAACTTTTTGTGCCATGAGACCATAAAAACTTTGTGCAATAACTACCTAGTTATATGACAATATTTAGTTACATATTACTATTTTATATAGTTTGCACAGAACACTGTTTCAGTTAAGAAAATTGAATAAACTATAATAGAAAATCTGAATAAACCTAATGCTATTACTCTTAGAACAAAAAAGAGATACTGTCAAAGGATTCTATAGGCAAGAATACTGGAGTGGATTCCCACGATGTTAAGATTACTCAAAATAGTTTTTGTGTGTATATAAGTTTTATATGTGTATGTGTGTGTGTGTGTGTGTGTGTATACCTTTATTAATAAAAGGACCTTATAAGACCTCTCTAATTGGATTCATTAAAAAATGGCTGTTTTATATATGTGTGTGTGTGTGTATACCTTTATTAATAAAAGGACTTTATAAGACCTCTCTAATTGGATTCATTAAAAAAAACTGTTTTGTTCTTTGAGGCTCCTTAAATCCTGGGCCTTATAAGCAAGTAACATAATTAAAAGCAAGGCCTTGAAACTGTGTCTCCCAAATCATGGCTCAATTCTGCTTTACTTCTCCTTTCAGCCTTTCTGGGCTTCCGCAGTGGCTCAAAGGGTAAAGAATCCACCTGCAATGAGGGAAACCTAGATTCAATCCCTGGGTTGGGAAGATCCCCTAGAGAAGGGAACAGCTTACCCACTCCGGTATTCTGGCCTGGAGAATTCCATGGAAAGAGGAGCCTGGTGGGCTACAGTCCATGGGGTCGCAAAGAGTCAGACACCACTGAGTGACTTTCACTTTCAGCCTTTCTAACTCTTTTGTGAAGACAAACACTCCATCTGTGAACTCATACTCCCCTTCTCTGGGGTTTGCTGAGCAAAGGCAAAAAGACCCTCAGTACCCATGCAGGATGAAGGCATGAACCAGACGTTAAGTCAGCAGCAGGAAGTCTCCAGAGACAAGTGCGCCAACAGAGCAAGCACCAAGTCCAAAGACCAGAGTCTACCTGCAACTTACTAGATATGGACAGGAATACATCATGTTATTCTTCTGAGCTTCAGTTTCTATGGATATTGGGAAATGCTGGGAGAAAGAAAACTATCTATTTTTTGGGGTTTTTTTTGTAACTTTTTATTTTGTATTGGGGTACAGCCGATTAACAATGCTGTGATAGTTTCAGGTGAACAGCGAAGGGACTCAGCCACATATATACGTGTATCCATTCTCCCCCAAACTCTGCTCCCAGCCAGGCTGCCACATTACCTAAAGCAGAGTTCCATGTGCTACACAGTAGGTCCGTGTTGGTTACCCATTTTAAATACAGGAGTGTGTACATGTCCATCTCAAACTCCCTAACTACTACCCCTTCCTGCTGGCGACCATAAGCTCATTTTCTGCGAGTCTCTTTCTGTTTTGTAAGTTCATCTGTATCAATTCTTTTCAGTTTCCGCATATAAGGGATGCCATGTGATATTTCTCCTTCTCTGTCTGACTTACTTTATTCAGGAATAATTTCTAGGTCCACCCATGTTGCTATAAAAGGCACTATTTCATTCTTTCTAATGGCTGAGTAATATTCCACTGCATGTATGTACCACATCTCCAGTGGACACAGGCTGCTTCCACATCTTGGCTAGAAAATTTTTATTCTTAAAAAAGAAAAAAGTCCTAATATTTTAGTCTCCTTACAACTGTAGACAATACTTACATATCCATTTCAGAATGCCTAATCCAACTATAATGAAATTGGTTTTTATATTGCTAAATCACAGATAAATTCAATGAAGTTTCAGAATTACATTTTAATTATTACTTAACTATATTCAAGTATCTTAGAGAGTCTGTAACGAAAAATACCCAACAGCAAAGAAAGATTTCAATTTTGCAACTGACATGTTATTAAGGTAACTATTATTATAGAATCCCATCAAGGTTAGTCAACCACTTCTAGCCTAACCAAAGCTGAAATTTTAATTGCTACATTTTCTTATAAAGATATAGGTAGTTTACTTATATATACAAAATAATGGTCGAATATAAGAAGTTTAATATTGTATTATTAAACCTTATTTGCAAATATACTTTTAAACTCATAAAAGTCCTTTATTTCAGTGACGAGGAACATTTTGTTTTATTTTTCTTTTAGTTTACCTAATAATACTAAAATCGGCGTAACCGCATAATGTTATCTACACCAATGAAAATAATCCTGTAGTAGCTTTAAAAAACCTAATTTCAAAAAGGCTGTCATAAATCAAATACATACTACTAAGAAAATGACTATTTTGTGTTCTTCCCAACATACACAGATGAACAAAAAAAATGTTTTTTCCAGTGTATTGAAACAAATGCAAAGCATTTTAAAGAGGGGAGAGAAGCTCTGCCATATTAACAGACCAAGTCTTACTAATATTTAGAGCAAGACTTGCTTCCTTCTTTTTTATCATGAAATATAAAAATATGATGTACTAAATGTACCTTAACAGGCATTTTGTTCTGCAACTTAGCTCTATTTTGAGATCTTAGACAACTATATTACATATGTTTTTAAGGGAAAATAAAGACAACTCTGAATTAGAGTATAACAGCTGAACAAAATTTATAACAAATAAAGCAGATTTCAAAGATAAAAACATTCTCATAACACAAACAAATCAAAATTTAAGTGCATGTAACTGGTATAACAAAGTGAGAACTTTCTCCTGACCTATATACTCTGATGGTCCGAATGTCCCAAAAAGTTGTGGCAGTTTTAAAAATAAAATTTGCAATAAAAATAAACAAGCACATACAACTTTCACACTTGGGATGACTACAGTGGATTGCAAAATAAGGATAAATTTAATATTCAAACAAAATCTGAAAAGATAATTTGGGTAAGAAATACAAGTAAATGCTGTATAAGTGCTCAGAAAGTACTCATTATAGCACTGTAATAAAAACTTAGAAACAGCCAAATGTTGGGATGGGCTACATTTATTTGATTTTCATACAGAGGGAGTCAGGCAACCATTAAGAGCTAAGCTACTTAGGGTGCTTGGACTAAAATCTGTGACAGATGATTCTCATTTTGAACTCCCCCTGCTGATAAACTCCGATTTTAGTAATTATTTAGGGGCTCCCTAAGGAATCTAATGGCAGCCCACTCCAGTAAGCTTGCCTGGAAAATCCCATGGACAGAAGAGCCTGGTGGGCTGCAGTCCATGGGTCGCTAAGAGTTGGACACGACTGAGCGACTTCACTTTCACTTTTCACTTCCATGCAATGGAGAAGAAAATGGAAACTCACTCCAGTGTTCTTGCCTAGAGAATCCCAGGGATGGGGGAGCCTGGTGGGCTGCCGTCTATGGGGTCGCAGAGTCGGACACGACTGAAGCGAGTTAGCAGCAGCAAGGAATGTAAGGAAGTAAAATTATAATTTGAAAACTGAAATTAAATGAAGATAATTTCATGAGGAATTTGGAGAAACTCTACAAATATGGGAATATAATATGATGTTCTAGACTTTTTTTCCTGTAGCTATTTTATTAAACAATCCATCAAAACCGTAAAAAAAAAAAAGAGCTACCATTTTTAATGGCTACCTTTAATTCTTCCAAAATTGACTTTATTTCTTCTTTTTCATATCATGTTTCTTCATAAACAATTTTATTAGACATCCCTACATTTATCTACATATATATATATATATATATATACACACACATACATATACACAAGAGATGTTAGTGTATAAGAGATGTTAGTCCTTTTGCTTCCTTAGGATAAATACTTAGAAGTGTAACTTTTTATTACAAAATTGAGATTGTGCTGTAAAGGTTTAAAACAATTTCTAGTGATATTATTCTTCTGGAAAATAGAACATAAAAAGTAGTCAAAATTTGTCTTTTGAAATATAAGAAATCCCCCCTTTGTTAATAATATGTTATACTTAACACAAACACACAGTTAACCTATAACCTAAAGATCAGTATAAATTACTGTTAATAAAAGTGGGTGAAACCACTTATCACTACATAATCTCTGTGCTTCCATCTTAATGCTGCATTTCATAAAGCAATAAGTCCATCATAAAACTTTGTACTTTACGCAATGGCCTTATCTAAATACACATATTATGTGTCCTTCCTGGGTTTCAATCTGTGAAAATGTACTAGGTAGAACCAGCCACTGTAACATCAACCAATCATCCTGAACTTTGATATCAACTGGGCTGAAGTTTATTTAGCGTGTTACTAGAAATCAAACAGCTTTAAGATTATAAGGTAATGAAGAAACTGTTGCTGTCATTTCAGTTCCCTGCGTTTTGTCTTTATAAAAGCAAAAATGCTAAGGACTATAATAGTTTTTTCTTCTGGAAGTCATTGAAATTAAGAATGAGGTAAGAGGCTAAATGTTTCATATTTATTTACTACATTTAATTCTAGAAATTGGGGGTGGTGTCTGTTTTTAATTTAATCCTATATTTTGAAGATGACAGGAAACAATTTTGGAGAAGTTTTTATTTGATGAATACTATCAAACTTTTTCACAAATAAGTCATTATTATTAACATAACAAAATTTGAGGTAGCTAACTCTAACACTCAAATTTGAAATTCCTTGCATGTTTCTAACGAAATTTCTCATATTTCTGTAAATCAGGGCCTAAGTTTCCTAAATGCATGTAAACTATTGCATTAACACTTAAATGTTCTGAAAAGAAAGAAATTCAATAACTTCTTTTCCTTCCTAGTTTCTATATTTTATCTTTATTATGCTAAAGAGTAACTGTCTTTACTAATTAGTAATAGATTTCCATCTAAATTATAAAGATGTTATATCACAGATTAAGATAAATGATCAATGATACTAAAATCAAAAGTGGAATTATTTCTTGAGAAAATATAAATATGTCTACAAAGTACAAATGAGAACATTAATTCAAAATAAAAATTAAATATCAAAATTTCATATCTACCAGTCTCTCAACTTCTGTAGAAAAGAATAAATCAAGATTTTCTTCTGTGAAACTATGTAAGAGATAATTTATACTTTCATCCTGCAAAGTGGAAGGAACCTTCTGATGTTCTTAATGGCGTCATCAATTGTAACAGCAACTCCATGTGGACTGTGCGTCAATTTCCAGTGGAGATGCTGTTACTTTTGATGGCTGCCAACTCACTGCAATGTAAAGGCATATTCAAGGAAGACGAAAAATATCATGGTCACCTAATTCTCACTTGACTCAGGAAAAAAACACAGACATCCTTTCATGCAGTCTTTAAAAACTGACCTAAGAGTTAACATCCATTAAAAAAAAAAATCAACTGTTATGTCACTTAAAGGACCAAAAATGGAAGAGGATTAGAGTTATTATTCAGAAATGGTGTACAGGAAAATGACCTATGAATTGACAGACAATGTGACTAAGTCTGTCTGTCATTTCTGTAGGCCAATATTCTGTATATCTCTGTGACTTCAAAATCAGAAATCAACTATACCATACAAGCAACACAAAGGTCAATGCAGAGAAAAGAATCTGTTACTCACCATGTAAACATACTGACTGTAAATAAAACACAAATTATACCTAAAGAAAATCCGCTTGTTTTTTCTGACAAAGCTCACATTTATTTCACCTGCGTCACTGATCAGTTGGTCCATGTACCATTTTGTTGTAGTGATTAAATAATGGTCAAATAAACCAGCTTGCTCTGCCTCCTAATATGTACAATTGGTACACTTCAATCACTTCAAGGAAACTCATTAAAAATCTTGCTCTCTAAATGCGGAAAACAATGAGGAACAATCACAGTGTTTTTATAAACATTTCCTTGAAAACTCCCTGGCAAGGAATTTAAGCAATACTTGTGTAAATTTATCTCAACTTTAATTCTCAGTAGGGGAAATAAGATACTAGTTTTTATGTGATCAAGCTCTAAATTTTAAAAATATAAGCAACAATATTTAGGTCAAAGAGTCTTAGCTCCAAACTGTAATAATATTGCAATAACCTTACAATCACTTCCTGATCTCTAACTCCTGGCTTCTTTTTCTAAAACACACTCTTACTTCTCACTCCTACTTAAAAGTTTAAACTCCTTAGCCTGGTATTAAAGACTCACTTCAATTTGCCCCAGTCAAGCTTTCTTCGGTGTTTATCTTTCTGTTTCGCTCACTCACACCCTGCAGCCCCATTACAGTTCCTATACATGCTATGGGTCCTCAGCTTCTAATACCACTACTTGCTAAGTACTTTCCCCCATTTCCTGCCCAATTCTCAAGGCCTTTCTCAAATGCCATATCCTCTACAAAGGAAGCAAACAAACTATTTTGGGTTCAAAGCAAATCTTGTAGTTCTCCCTGAGCCATGTTGCCAGAAGGTGTCAAGATTATCCATGAAGTAGTGATACAAGAATATTTCAAAGTGAAAAGGAACCTTCACACTAAGGATACTCAGAGCTACCTAACATGCAGTGAAAGGTAATTTAAAACAAAACACTGGGATCAACAATTTAAAAAAAACTAAAATATATATATTCATAAAAATACCACGTACAGCATACTAAAAATGTAGACAATGAAAAGCACAACCTTTTTACAAAAATGATGTTGAAGCCTAAAGCAGGGCACACTCCCCTGTGCTATCTCCTGATTTCTCCATTACTTGCTGCCTCCATGCCCTCAAAATCCTCATTGGATCCTCAACTGATGAAATGTGAAAATACTTCCCAAAATGTAGTCAAACTCTTTGTTCACATTACAGAATAACTTAGTAAAAAAAAAAATCTGAAACAAAATTACTTCCAAAGAAATGAAAATTCAGGATATATTCCCCGAAGAAATGATTACTATTCCCCTTTCCACATCTCTTAATACCAGTAACAATCCTGAAAGCCACCCTAACTTACCAGAAGATAAACTAGCTAGATTATTGCCACAACAAGAGCAGGGACCACGTCAGTCTTCTTTATTGCCTCAAAAAAGGGTCTAGTGTATGACTAGCAAAAAAAAAAAAAAAAAACGTCTTTTTATCATACAAGCTTTTCTACTCTGAATTGTTTGCTAGGTTCATGTACTATCTTTCCAAATTAAAAAAAAATTGAGCAAAAAAAAGAAATAACTAGTGCATTCAACTATATTATATTTTCTTAGATTTTAAGTTATCTGTACAATTACCTAACACCATTTCTACTGAGAGAGAAAGCAGACTCAGGATGAAAGGCTGACACTGACCCCAAAATCAAAGTTACACACCGGGCCACTCAATCTGCTCCCTTTGGCTTCCTGACACCTTACTCCAACACAGTGCTAGGCACACCATCAAGAACAATGAATTCTCAAAGAAAAAAAAGTCAATGACTTTACTTCTGAGTTATCAATACTGAAAATAATCCAGTATTTGTTCAAACTGAACAAACCCATCTGAAAGGATCTTTTTGAAATTTATATTTTACTTCCCTAAAAAAGATAGTTATTTTAGACTATTTAACATATATCAAGAGTTTTCCACAGTCCACTATTTTTCCATTTTTGAAGAAAATACAACTCACTTTAAAATGCTGAAAAATTTTGAAAGAGTTCTACCTGTTGATCAAGACTTCATCTTTTGTCTTATGATGAAACACTGGAATTGGAACACCCCAAACTCTTTGCCTTGATATGCACCAGTATGGCCGCCTATCCAGCATTTCAACCATGGCATTCAATGCTGATCCAGGAATAAATTTCACTTTTTTCAACAATTCCTGCAATTGATTCACAAATCAAGTTCAGTGAGAGAAAGCAGAACAAATTTTCTAGAACTCCCATCCTTTATCCTGATACAGTTCCTTATTTTGGAAGTTTATAGGCATTTACATGCCCCCTTTCCCTGCCAAAGAGAAACTAATCTAAAAAACCATAGATTTCAGAGCAAACAATGCGATATTAAAACAGGGCCACAAAGGATCTAATAAATAACATCTAGAGCAGACTTCACCTTTGACAGAAGTAACAAGTGATTTTATACTAGTTTCCAAACACTCCTAGATCAAAATTGGTAATAACAGGTTTAACAGAAGTACTACACATTATTAAACTTCAGTTAAACTCAATTCAAATTTGACTGCCAGGTTTCTTTTTTATATGTTTAAGAAATAAGCTCCTATCTTAGGTTGACAAACAAGGATATTGAAATAAAACCTAATTTTATGTAGTATGGTTTACAACATAGAAAACATTTTCTGAAAATAAGTTGCTTATTTACTTACTGTCTAAAGAACTCTCCTTCCCTCCACCTCCCCCCCAAAAAAGCTGTAAACTACTGGCATTTGATTTCATTTATCAGTTACCAAGAAAAGAGCTGTATAGCAAAATGTTTAAAAATATCCATAAGTGAAAACATGATAAACTTCATTTCAAAAAGTCTCAACAAAGAAGTCTTTCTATTCATTTTTTAAAAAAAAGAATTTTTATATTTTCAGAGCTGATTAAACAGCTTCCTTGCTTATCTGACCAGAAATCCCCTCCCCAAAGCCTTTGTAGCACCACCTACAGGTAGAATGGCAATATTTGCAATTTATTTTGATTAAAATTTGAAGAAATGTGGATACTGACTGGATATTTGATTTAGTTAAGGAATAACTGTTATTTTTTAAGGTGGTAATAATGACATGAAAATTATGTTTTAATTTTAAATGTCAGATATATATGATGAAATATTTATGGAAAACATAATACCTAAAAGTTGCTTTAAAATAATACAATGGCTAGGAAGTAGACAATGAGTAGGGATGTAGGTAAAAATAAAATTGGCAAAAAGTTGATTATTGTTGAAGTTGGGTGATGGAAACATGGCAGTATATTATTTTCTCTATTTCTGCAAAGAGTAACTAAAAATTTTCCATAAAGAAGTTAAGAAAACAAACTTGTCTTTAGCATATTGCATCAGCATCAGACTCAGATGTTCTGCAACAAAAGTCTATGAAGAGCTGAAAGTCACAAACTACATTTACAGGTACAAAAAACAAGCTTTATAGAGAAATGTAAAAAAACAGAACAAAACAAAGAAACAGTCCATAGCACAGCTCCCTAGTCTACATGAATGTAGAAAGTATAAACTGCCTCCACAGCTTTGGCAAGGGCCCCAAACCACCAGGCCAACAAATGAACCAACTAGTAATAGTAATGCTATATGCAAGCTGTAAAGCAAAATATCTGTATATTCAGCATGGTCAACAAATATGTATTTGAAAAACAAAAGCAAAATATGTTGAGCTCTTTCATTTAATAGAATCAAGTTATTCATGAGATACGCACACACACAAACACATAGATACACCTATGTATTGAAGAAAGACCTCAAATATACATTAATATTTAAAATGCCAGCTATAAAGTATTTGTTAGCTCAAAGAAATAGCTTTTCAAATGAATTGTGATTTCAATTTTAAGGAAGCAAAGGGTTTTAAAAGAATTTTGGTGAATGCCTATTATGTTCCAGACACTATTCTGGGAACTCTTATTCACTTATCTCATGAGGTAGGCATTATTATCACCTTTATACAGATGAGGAAACTGAGGTTCTGAGAGTTTAAACAATTTGCTGAACTCAAGTCCTAATTCTATGCTACTTTCACTACACGGGCAGGAAATCAGAGCAAACTAATTAACCTCTTTAAGCATGAGTTTCCACATATGTGTCATGAAGGAATGGAGAAACCCAAGGTCCTTCCAGATCTAAAATTCTACAATTTTATGCAACCAATTAATAATAGCCTTAATCCCATCTACCCTCAAAACCCTACCCCAACCTCACAGATAAACCTTTGATCCTGAGGGAATGATAAACTCAACCCTTATAGTAGGATGCCCTTTATACCTTGGCTGTAGTCTTAATATCCGTGATATTGACAAACCACTGCTTGCTGGCACGAATAACTACGGGCTTCTTAGTTCTCCAGTCATAGGGATAGCTGTGTACCAATTTCTCTTCTTTCAACAAATTCTTTGCAGCCTGAAGCATCATTATAACTTAAAAAATAAAAAACAATTTACATTAGACACAATGAAAAAGTACTATGAAAACCCTAATAATTCTCTAAACCTCCAGGGAGTGCGAAATCTGAGCCAACAGGTGACAGTAAGAGCCGCCATCTACCAGGGAGCAAAGGCATAAGCTGGGAATCTACAGAAAAAAAGAAAGCAGAAACTGTAAAGCCTTCATCAGACACCAAAGTATGCCATTCCCATGGGCTCTTCTCAAAGACGACAGAACACACCTAGAACTCTACGTTTCAAGTCCAGAGTCACATTCTCTCATACTATGAATCTTAAAACGGTCTCTAGGTAATCCAAAGAAACCAGGTGTACTGGCTTCAATTTTGTCCCCTAAGTCCTTGCCCCTACGACCTGTGACTGTGACCTTATTTGGAAATAGGGCCTTTGTAGATGCAGTCTACAACTAAGATGGGGTCACACTGGTCCCTGATAGCTCAGTGGGTAAAGAATCTGCCTGTGACGCAGGAGACACAGGAGACGTGAGTTCAATCCCCGGGTCAGGAGGATACCCTGGAGAAGGAAATGGCAACCCACTCCAGCATTCTTGCCTGGAAAGCCCCATGGAGAGAAGAGCCTGGCGAGCTACAGTCCATGGGGTCACAAAGAGTCTGACACGGCTAAGTGACTAAACCACCACACTGGATTAGAGTGGGCCCTAATTCCAACGCCTGGTGTCCTTGTAAGAAGAAGAAAGAATACACAGAGAAGAGACACACAGAGCAAATTACAGCGGACAATGGAGGCAGACTGGAGTGATACAGCTATAAGCCAAGGAAAGCCCAGGATTACCGGAGCCAACAGAAGCTAGGCAGAGGCAAAGAAGGACATTTTCACAGAGCTTTCAGAGGGAGCAGGGCCTGGCTGACACCTTGACTTCAGACTTCTAGGCTCTAGAACTGCGAGAGAATGTTTTTGTTGTTCTAGCCACCAAATTTATAGTAGATGGTGACAAGAGCCTAGGAAAATTAATACACCAGATCTAACTGGCCTTAGTCGTGGTGTGGGCAAAGAAAGGTGTTCATAGTGTAGGTCAGTGATATAAGAGTTACAAGAGGAGTGAGAGTGTTTGATTCAGTCAACATCTAGCCCCAAGGTTGACTTCATCCTTCCACAAAACTAATACTTCTGGTGACTACCTCTATTGTTCTAAAACAACACCACTCCCTGCTGACTGCCCTGATTTGATTAAACAATTCAAAGCGAAAGATGAAAAAGCGCCAAACTCCACTTTAAACCACGGGGCAAAATAAAATATAATTTCAGCTTTTTGCTTCTGTTGAAAGTGCAAGATGAGAGAACTGTCAGCAAAGATTAATGCTGGCTGCTTCTCAGAAAATGCATATTTACAATATCAACATTAAAAAAAGAAAAAAATACAACATCAACATATACAGGACTCACCTGCATCTGTTCCCTCTTTAAGCACAGCTTTGTTTTGAAGTTCAGGACCCGCAGCATCTGTGAAAACTCCATCTTCATTCACTAAACAATCCTACAAAGAGTCGTTCTGAACAATTAAAATAAAGCATCAAGACTTCCTATCTTATGACAATATCTGGCAAAACAATATATAATGTATAAAACATCTCATTAGAGTCTAGTCTTTCCCTGTACTGAAAATTTAGGTACCACTTCTTAGTCAATCAGAATTTGCGAATTTAAACACTTACATCACCAAAAAGGCAAACAGTATTACTAAGCACATACCTAAAATTTAATAATAAAAAGTAACAAGATATACCAAAAACTTCTGTTAACTTACAGATCTGTGGCAGTGTATATACACTGTGATGACTTTGAGACGTGTCTTTAACTAAATGGAAAAACTTGCTAAGTAACTCATGTGTAAAATAAATTTTGAGAGGATGGTTTAGTCTGAAAAAAAAAAAAGGCTCTTTTGAACTATCTAGTATCCCAGGTGGCTCAGTGGTAAAGCATCCACCTGCAAATGCAAGAGACACAGGAGATGCAGGTTTGATCCCTGGGTCAGGGAAGATCCCCTGGAGCAGGAAATGGCAACCCACTCCAGTATTCTTGCCTTCGAAATCCCATGGACAGAGGAGCCTGGTGGGCTACAGTCCCCAGGGTTGCAAAGAGTTGAACATGACTGAGCGACTTAAGCACGCATGCACATAAGCAAAACCCACTTGCCATTTTTCAGGGCTTGAAAGTAATTTGTCTACGTGACTTAATACTTGGAAAAAAAAAATGTCCCCATTTACTAAGTATTCTTCAATTTCAATTCTGTGCCAATTCTGTGCTGATTCTAGGAAATGATTCTTAATTAGTATGAGCTAATGGGGTCGCAAAGAGTCAGACACAACTGAGAGACTGAACTGAACTGAACTGAATGAGGTTTATTGCACAAAAGCATTTCACAACTTAACTATGAAGACAAAAACTATCATTTATTATCAAAAAGTAAAGATGTTAGGGTTTATTACTTCAATTCTACAAAAGCAATTATTACAAAGGGAAAAAGAGGAGCAGTACCGTGGACAAGCTGTGTTGAGAAGCTACACTGTGGTCTTCCATGCCATGAGCCGGGGCTGTGTGAACCAGCCCTGTTCCTTTTGTCATGGTCAATTTATTATCAAAAAGTAAAGATGTTAGGGTTTATTACTTCAATTCTACAAAAGCAATTATTACAAAGGGAAAAAGAGGAGCAGTACCGTGGACAAGCTGTGTTGAGAAGCTACACTGTGGTCTTCCATGCCATGAGCCGGGGCTGTGTGAACCAGCCCTGTTCCTTTTGTCATGGTCACATGACTGGCAGGTAAAAGAGGAGACTCCCTCTCGGAAATTAAAGGGTGAGCACAAGCACCACCGTCCAAGTCCACACCTATGGGGAAAGAAAATCACAGCCGAGAGTTATTTCACATGGCGACTCTTCCACCTCTTGGAAAGCTACAGACATCAGGCTGAGAACAGCAAAATCTGAGACAGGGCTGGGCTCAAATTCTGGCTTTCCCTTTTACTTCTTCTGTGACTTTCAGGAATCTATAAAATGTAAGTGGTTACAGTTTGTATCTCACAGGTCTGCTGTGAGGATAAACTGGTTGCTGCATGTTAAGCATTTTGGGTAACGTATCACAATATTTGCTGCACTGTAAATGCTTTAAAGTATTGGTAATTATTAAAATTAAATAGATAATCAAATGAACCCAAGAACATTTCTCTAATTTATGAACAGTTATGTGCCTTTTAGAACAGAGGACAAAAAAATTTTAGATCAATGGGTCAACGACCAGCAGGTTCTAATACTATCTCTGTGGGAACTCATCGCTGTTGCTTTTCATGTTACCCTGGAAAGGTAAGAGCTGATAAATAGTATCTGACAGTTACTGGGTACCCACTGTATACTGGACTCAACATAAACTCCTACCTTACCTTCATAATAGTACAAAACAGCTAACATTATCTCCAATTTTCAAATCAGAAAACAAGAAAACACAGGCAATTTATCTGAGGTAACATGGCTAACAAATGACTGAATTCAAGTTCAAAGGCAAGTCTGACTCTAATATTCTACACAACTCTAGCTCCCTTTAATAATATACCGTGTCCATCATCTATGAAGCTTTCTGTCGCTGTTGTCATCATGTAATCACTAAGTCATGTCTGACTCTTTACAAACCCATGGACTATAGCCTTCCAGGCTCCTCTGTCCATGGGATTTCCCAGGCAAGAATACTGGAATGGGTTGCCATTTTCTTCAAGGGATCTTCCTGATCCAGGGATTAAACTTGCATCTCCTGCACTGCAGGTGGATTCTTTATTACTGAGGCACCAGAGACAGAGAAGGCAATGGCACCCCACTCCAGTATTCTTGCCTGGAAAATCCCATGGATGGAGGAGCCTGGTGGGCTGCAGTCCATGGAGTCGCTAAGAGTCAGACACAACTGAGCGACTTTACTTTCATTTTTCACTTTCATGCATTGGAGAA
>SJYX01019516.1:494249-505998 GCA_006410675.1 Oreotragus oreotragus
ACTTTACTTTCATTTTTCACTTTCATGCATTGGAGAAGGAAATGGCAACCCACTCCAGTGTTCTTGCCTGGAAAATCCCATGGATGGAGGAGCCTGGTGGGCTGCAGTCCATGGAGTCGCTAAGAGTCAGACACAACTGGGCAACTTTACTTTCATTTTTCACTTTCATGCATTGGAGAAGGAAATGGCAACCCACTCCAGTGTTCTTGCCTGGAGAATCCCAGGGACAGGGGAGCCTGGTGGGCTGCTGTCTATGGGGTTGCACAGAGTCCGACATGACTGAAGCGACTTAGCAGCAGCAGAGGCACCAGGAAAGCCCTATACACCATTACTGTTTCCCAGCTTTACTGCCTCTTGAGTTGAGCTCCACAAACTAATCTTTCTTTCATACACTCTAAAAACAGTTTCAAGCTTTAAAATGATTTGCTGGTTCTACCCATCCACTTACCCAACATACTAAATAGGTGTGTTTATTCTATCTAGTCTTTAGCATTAATAACTGAAGAATGGTCAATGACCTCCTTATGCTCAGATAGTCCCCACAAATCATTCTTCATCTTTCCAAGCTAAATGATATTTAACCTAAAAAAAACTGCCTTTATAAATTTCTCCACTTCTATGATCCTATTTTTAGCCATAGAGCAATAAAAACTATACCCCCTAGTCATACTATCAGAAGAACACAAATCTTTTAACTTTGGACATTTCATAGAAAAGACAGCTCTTTTGCTGATTTCATTTTGCTTAAAACAGCACTATGGGTAAAAGGTGTGAGGAAAACTGACATTTCCTTATAAAATCCTGACAAAATTCCCTTTTCTGAAGAAAATCACAAGCCTTTCTTGCTGTCTCACTTGGCTGACTTGGCATTTTATAACCAGGAAATACCTACATTACTAGGAAAATTACTTTAGGATGCATTCTTTTCCATGCAAATTTTAATGATTGCTTAAAACAGCACTATGGGTAAAAGGTGTGAGGAAAACTGACATTTCCTTATAAAATCCTGACAAAATTCCCTTTTCTGAAGAAAATCACAAGCCTTTCTTGCTGTCTCACTTGGCTGACTTGGCATTTTATAACCAGGAAATACCTACATTACTAGGAAAATTACTTTAGGATGCATTCTTTTCCATGCAAATTTTAATGCTGTTAAAAGAGACAATGGTCAGCACTGATTTTTAGAGAAATCAACTCTTTAGTTTGTGTTTTGATTCCTTTTTTTGAAATCAGATTGACAAGTAACACTAGTCTCTATAACCTTGTGCTGTACTCTTTACACATTTTTAGTATGGAAACCACAGCTTTGGAGCAAAGTTAAATTTCATCTATGAACTTTCCTTTAGCCCCAATACTTAGTGCTTATAATACTTAATACTCTTCCTCACCTCCCAACAAAGATCCCCAGATGATTAGTAAGAAACAATTTACATTTCATTCTGGAAAGAAAATCTATCCCAAAGAAAATGTTCCATTTCAGCTGTTCAACATTCCTACTACTTTAGTAAATAGAAAGCCAGCTATTCCTAGATTATTCAGCCAGAAATGAAAAGTATACAAACTGTTCTGAAATATGGTGGCTCAAAATGGCAATTCATCAACTCTCCACAAAGTGATAATTTAAAACAGTTAAGCAGTCTAGAAAAAGGATCTTTAAATTTAACCTTATACTTTCACAAACCTTTTGAGCATGCCATTCAACTTCTATAACAACATCTAAAAAGTCAATGAAGTCTATTACTATCTTCTGCACTTAAAAAAGAGGTGGGCTGTGATTAATAATACTATATTGTATATTTTAAAGCTGCTTAGTACTCTTGCCTGGAAAATCCCATGGATGGAGGAGCCTGGTGGGCTGCAGTCCATGGGGTCGCTAAGANGACTGAAGTGACTTAGCAGTAGAGAACAGAGCCTCTTAAAAAGCCTCTTGATGAAAGTGAAAGAGGAGAGTGAAAAAGATGGCTTAAAACTCAACTTTCAGAAAACTAAGATCATGGCACCTGGTCCCATCACTTCATGGCAAATAGATGGAGAAAAATGGAAACAGTGACAGACTTTATTTTGGGGGGCTCCAAAATCACTGCAGGTGGTGACTGCAGCCGTGAAATTAAAAGGTGCTTGCTCCTTGGAAGAAAAGTTATGGCCAACCTAGACAACATATTGAAAAGCAAGAAATAACTTTGCCAACGAGGCCCATCTAGTCAAAGCTATGGTTTTTCCAGTAGCCATATATGGATGTGAGAGAAGGACTATAAAGAAAACTGAACACCAAAGAATTGATGCTTTTGAACTGTGGTGTTGGAGAAGACTCTTCAGAGTCCCTTGGACTGCAAGGAGATCCAACCAGTCCATTCTAAAGGAGATCAGTCCTGAATATTCATTGGAAGGGCTGATGCTGAAGCTGAAACTCCAATACTTAGGCCACCTGATGTGAAGAACTGACTCATTTGAAAAGACCCTGATGCTGGGAAAGATTAAAGGCAGGAGAAGGGGACGACATAGGATGAGATGTTGGATGGCATCGCCGACTCAATGGACATGAGTTTGAGTAGGCTCTGGGAGTTAGTGATGGACAGGGAAGCCTGGCATCATGCAGTCCATGGGGTCGCAAAGAGTCAGACACGAGTGAGTGACTGAACTGAAGAGAACAGACCTTAAAAGTTCTCATCACAAGGAAAAAAAACCTTGTAACTATGTGTGATGATGATAACTAGATTTATTATGATGATCATCTCACAATGCATACAAATATTAAATCATTATACCAAATGCCTAAAACTAATAAAATGCTATATATCAATTAAAAAAAAAAAAAAAAAAGAGGCGAGTGAAGTGTATGGACTAAAGAATACACCAGATCCTCTAACTTACCTCTAACTTACCGAATGCAATAAGATACAAATGGTATTAAATACTAAACATTCTGCAGCTTCTTTTNAAAAAAAAAAAAAAAAAAAGAGGCGAGTGAAGTGTATGGACTAAAGAATATACCAGATCCTCTAACTTACCTCTAACTTACCGAATGCAATAAGATACAAATGGTATTAAATACTAAACATTCTGCAGCTTCTTTTATGCCTTTGACATTAAAAACTTATCGATTTTTGTTAAGATTGTTTAAACCTCTAACTGGCTTATATCTGAACCAATACATTTTGAGGTCTTCTCTTTAAGCTGGACAATCCATTTTTGAGTATCTCTAACTTGTGATTTTTTTTCTTTCATAATAAACTCAAAGATATACCATCCCTAAAGATCAAAGGTAATTTTAAACTTCCCTAGGTTTCCAAAGTTTTATTTCAAATCAGCCACTACTTTAGGAGTCCCAAATTATAGCTTACTAAGGATTCTTTTGATAGAAATGCTATCTTGGAAATAACTTTCTAAATTTATTCAATTTCCTTATTAAAATCATATACCCCAAAATAAATGGATTTATTTCCTTCCTTGCTCTTTTGATCAAATCAGATAAAAATAATTTTCAGTAATTTACTTTTGAATAAAAATTTATAGGAAAATTTGTACATTTTATATTGTATAGAGGACAGTTTTCTAATTTTCCACTGGATATTTGTCAAAAATATCAACTATTGTGACTTTGTCAATGTTCATATTTTCTATGCTCCTATCATGTTTAATGTATATTCTCCTTCAGTTTGATCAATATAAGATATATTCTAGAAAAGAAGAAGCCATATTTGTTTTATTCACAATGAGCAATGTTCAGCAAGGTACTGAACTCAGATCAACCCAGTATTTTGATGACTTTGACTGTCAGAATATCTGTAAATCCTCACCTGAAAATGTTGAAATAACTTCAAATGTTGTTCCCAAAGTAGAAGCAACAGATGTTACTTTATCTGCACCGAGAATGTACAAGTCTCCGGATGAGGAACACTTCACAACAGCATACCTAAAATAAAATTGAGGAGTAAGCCATTAACAATGAAAAAGGAAAAACCACAGATAACATTTTAAATGTTCTATATCACTTAAGAAAAACTAACTTTAAGATTAAAAAAGTACTATTTTCAGAAGACTTCATTCCTTACATTTCTGTTTTCTTTTCCAAAGAAGCTGGAAAATTAGGTCTTAAGTACAATTCTCTAAAGCTTAATAAAATCTATATGAACATAAAAACCAAGTGATAATTCACTAATTTTAAGAGGATAATGAGGATGCAGCAAGATCAAAATAATGCTAAAAAATGGAACTGATCCTATTTGTGGATAAAACAAAAATTGCTGTAATATACCTACTTTGATTCTGGCATGTAACAAACAGCTTGATTGGCTGGAATTGTCCAAGGCTGTGTGGTCCACACTAAAAAACTAACAGGAGATGAACCATCTGTGAAAATAAAATTTCAAATATGCTAGCAAATCAAATGTTATAACTCCTTAAGTTTAATAAACTTAAACAACAAATAAATCTTACCTAGAAGAGATGCCAACTTAGGAGACGGTTTCAGGAGAGGGAATTTTACATATACTGAGCGACTGACGTGCTCTGGATTATATTCAAGTTCTGCTTCAGCCAATGCAGTCCTAAGATTTAAAAACATTAAACATAAATATCTGGAAGTTCCGCAAAATTCTCCACTTTAGCTACCCAAAACACATAAATACCTTGATGAAGGAGACCAAAACACAGGTTTGTAAGACCGATAAATCAAGCCCTATAAAAAACAAAGATATATGAAAACTGGAATTCTGTAACATGTAATTCAATATATTCAAAGGAAAAAAAAAACTTTATTACCTTATCATACATTTGGTAGAAAATTCTCAACTGCCTAGCCTCGTATCTTCCATCAAAAGTATAGTAGCAATTATTCCAATCTGCCATTATTCCCCAGCGAATAAATGACAATTTCTGTTTCTCAATTGCTGCTTTGGCGAATGATCTAGCTAAAATCAATAAACAAAAAGCCTTTTGAAAATGAGTTAAAATTCTTGAACACGGTTTAGCATGTATCTCTTTAAATGCAAACATCACACACAATTTGAAAATGAGTTAAAATTCTTGAACACAGCTTAGCATGCACCTCTCTAAACGCAGGTATTACACAAAATTTAGACTATAAAAATGTTTAAAAGTAAACTTATCCTAAAGGTAAAAGTATTCAGCAGATACCTACAATAAATTCTAAAATTAACTAAAATTTCAAAAGTTAATTTTGTTACCATCTTTTCCATTATTCAAAGATCATAAAATGATCTTAGGTTTAAAAAAACAAACTGGAAAATCTGCTGCTGCTGCTGCTAAGTCACTTCAGTCGTGTCCAACTCTGTGTGACCCCATAGACGGCAGCCCACCAGGCTCCCCCATCCCTGGGATTCTCCAGGCAAGAATATTGGAGTGGGTTGCCATTTCCTTCTCCAATGCATGAAAGAGAAAAGTGAAAGTGAAGTCACTCAGTGTGTCCGACTGTTAGCGACCCCATGGACTGCAGCCCACCAGGCTTCTCCGTCCATTGGATTTTCCAGGCAAGAGTACTGGGATGGGGTGCCATTGCCTTCCCCGACTGGAAAAGCTACTCTTCATAATTTAAGAAAAGGTCAGAGAATAATTATTTCATTATACACACACACAAAATTAATTAGTGTAACCAATCATACTGTTCCACAAGGAAGTATGAGATCTTCAAAATCATATCCAATTATACAATACTTTAACAGATAAGAACAGACGAGTCCTCCTTGACTCATTCTACTGAAGGAAAGGACAGAAAAAGAGACTTCTAAAAAATTTTTAATTTAAAATTTACTTTTGGTTTAGGACCTAAAATAGGTCAACAGGTTCTAGCCAAGAAAGTAAATAAAAACAATAACCAAAATAATAATTTCAACAAAACGTGAGGACCAAAGAATTGAAACATGTACTTGGACGTTGCTCACAAAACTTTCCTTCATTTCTGAACATAAGTTCTCACAAAAGTAAATTACACAAAATCTGAATTTTCTGCAACACAGTGGTTTCCAACTAATCTCATTATAAGCAAAAAAACAATAGCAAAAAACAAAAAGCAACAAGTGTCTTTGATAAAGTCTTGACTTTTCCAAGGAACTACAGTTTACAAATAACATTTTAAAACAGAAATAGAGATTACTTACCTTTCTCTCTAATTTCCATAGCTGAAAGATTCTGAGCTTTTCCACCAAGTTCTGATAATACTTTCATTTCAATGGGTAACCCATGACAATCCCAGCCTGGCACAAAATGTATTTTGGAACCTCTCATCATATGGTATCGATTGGCTATGTCTTTCAAAATCTGCAAAGATGAAATGATAAACATCATTCATACAAAAAGCATGTGGCCTACAACTTATGTTCTCTTAGTATCATTTTAAAACACTAATAAAATCCAACTTTAAAGGATTTATATAGAATTGCCTATTAAATCTACCAACTTATGTTCTACATAAACACAGGCGTAACAAATATCTGATTTTTAAAATGTCATTAACTCCCCCAGGAAGAAATCAAATTACAAAAGATTTCAAAGTAAAAAACATTATATCCAAGATTACTAATTTTAAGTTGGAGAATGCAAATAAGCAATCCACACTACCATTTTAAGAAATAATCTGAACTTCCTAAAAATCAGAATAAAAAATTACAGTTTGCTTTACTCTCATGGAAAAAAATTATTTATGTGAATAATCCAATATTACATAATGTTATATTTAGCTTATAAATATTACAGAATCAAGGCAGAATTTATAATGCCCTTAGAGTATGAAATATTATGCTTACCTCTGTTACTATTAAAACCCTAAATAAAACAACAGATCTCTTAGTAAAGTTCTGTAACCGTTTCCTAGCTCATCTTAAGATACTAGTAGGCAGCAAATTTTTAAAAAAATATATACCCAGTGAAAAATGGAGGCTCAAAGGCAAAGGACAGATTTGGCTCCAGGCTCAATTCCTTCTTCCCAAAATTAAATAATGCAATAGTCCAGAAAAATATATCTTCCCTTCCATGTCTCTCAAAAGTAGAAAAGATGATACACACTTCTCTCACACCTTCTATATAAAACTCCTTCAGACTTCTTACCAAAGGGCAGGGGGCCTTGCAATCTGGGGGTAGTCATATAACAAAAACATTCATCTACTGATACATACTTAAGATTTGTACACTCTATGTTATGTATATTACTTACATCAATCAATATAAATAACTTCCTTCCTATTTATCCCTATTTGAAGTTGTTTTATTCATTTAATTATCTGTCCCTTCCTGGAAAATATAAACTCTTTGAAATCAGAGATCCCATCTGTCTTCATCTGTAAACTCCCAGCATTTAGAATGGTGACTGCCACTATTCGTAGCTCAGTCGGTAAAGAATCCGCCTGCAATGCAGAGACCTGGGTGCGATTCCTGGGTCAGGAAGATCCCCTGGAGAAGGAAGTGGCAACCCAATCTAGTATTCTTGCCTGGAGAATCTCATGGACAGAAGAGTCTGGCGGGCTACAGTCTACAGGGTCGCAAGAATCAAACACGACTGAGAGACTAAGCATACACACCCTATTCTACCAGTACTTAACTGAATAAAGGAAAGCAGGCACATATACTCTAGACTGTGATGTCTCATACAGTCCTTACTAGCCACCAGCAGTAATAAGCATCAAAATTGGCCAGTCCAAATTGAGATATAAATATATAATATATACCACTGAGTGAAAAAAGTTAATCCCCCAAAACTGTAAGATTACATTTATACAGAATTCTTGAAATCACAAAAATACAGATGTAGAGAACAGTTAAGGAGATGGTGGGAAAAGAGGGAAATAAATATAGCTAAAAAAGAGCATCATGAGGGATTCTTGAGGGAAATGTTTGGTATCTTGAATGTATCAATGTAACATTCTGGTTATGATATAGTACTGCAGTTTTGCAGGATTTTACCACTGGGGAAATTGGGTAAAATGTATTTGGAATCCTCTCTATTTTTTCCTTAACAAATGCACCTGAATCTATAATTACTTCAAATATAAACTCTAACTAAAACAAAATTTGAAAGAAATTGCTTTCAAATAGTGTGTACTTAAAAAAAAAAGCACTTCAGTTCTGTCCATGAAAAGAAATAAATGCTTTTTTTTACCATCTGATGTAATATGCCTAATAGTTTGAAAATGAGCTATCACGCAGCATGATTTGGCCTCTGTGGAAGCAAACAAACTTCATACCAAGGAATGAGCAATATGTGTAACATCTCAAAAGTTTTAGAAGTTTTCAATACAATTAAATGGTCTAATACAATGAAAGAAAGTAAATGTAAAAGAAAGTGATGGTTGTTCAGTCATGTCTGACTCTCAGGGACCCCGTGGACTGCAGCCCACCAGGCTCCTCTGTCCATGGGGATTCTCCAGACAAGAATACTGGAGTGGGTTGCCATGCCCTCCTCCAGGGGATCCTCCCAACCCAGGGATCGAACACAGGTCTCCTGCATTGCAGGCAGACTTTTTACTGTCTGAGCCGCCATGGAAGGTCTAATACAATATGTAATACATATTATAATTCTGCTCTAATAGCAATACTGACTTGGTCAGTGACCAGATTTCTGGTGGTGAAAATACAGACAGATGTCCAAGGTCATGTCCTCTCCAACCTTTCTATTAAAGTATACATAAAAATAAAGGACTGAAAAAAATAGTAAATAAATTGTGGTACACTCTCTCAATGGAATGCTTCTCTCCAATTATTGACAACTAAAACGGAATCAATTATTGACATCATAACAGCGTGTATGAATATCAGACACTGCACAAGTGAAAGAAGCCAGACATAGAAGAATTTGTTACGATTCAACGTCTCTGAAATTTTGCAATTGGCAAAAAAAATTATAGCAGTAGAAACCAAAATAGTGATGAGGGCAGGAAGCCTTCATTCTGGAAGGCCAGCGTTAACCTGATACCAAAACCTCACTTTATCTTCCTCAAACACACCAAGAAAATTCAGCGCAAGTCTTTGTACTTGGCACTGTGTGCGCGTGTACACTCAGTACACACACAAATGGAGTGTGTTGTCATTTCTTACTCCAGGGGATCTTCCCGACCCAGGGATCTAACCTGTGTCTGCTGTGTCTCCTGAACTGGCAGGCAGATTTTTTGCCACTTTAACCACACGGGAAGCACTTAGCTATTGCTGTTCAATCATGAAGTTGTGTCCGACTCTTTGCAACCCCACAGACTGCAGCGCGCCAGGCTTCCTTGTCTTTCACTATCTCATGGAGTTTGCTCAATCTGAGTCAGTGACGCCATCCAATCATCTCATCTGTTGCCCTTTCTCTTCCTATCCTCAATCTTTCCCAGCATCAGTGTCTTTTCCAATGAGTTGGCTTGTCACATCATGGCCAAAGTATTGAAGTTTCAGCTTTAGCACCTGTCCTTCAATTAATATTCAACATTGATTTCCTTTAGGATTAAACGGTTTGATCTCCTTGCTGTCCAAGGGTCTCTCAAGAGTTTTCTCCAGCAACACAGTTCGAAAGCATTAATTCTCGGTGCTCACATCTGCACACGACTACTGGAAAAACTATATCTTTGACTATATGGGCCTTTGTTGGCAAATTGATGTCTCTGATTTTTAATATGCTATCTGTGCTGATCACAGCTTTTCTTTCAAGGAGCAAGCATCTTTTGATTTCATGGCTGCAGTCACCATCCACAGTGATTCTGGAGCCCAAGATAATAAAGTCTGCCACTATTTCCATTTTTTCCCCTTCTATTTGCCATGAAGTGATGGGACCTGATGCCACAATCTTAGTTTTTTTGAACGCTGAGTTTTAAGCCAGCTTTTTCACTCTCCTCTTTCACTTAGCTGTACTTACCCCAAATACTCCACAGCTTACCCCCCTGCTTCCTTGAGGACCTTACAGGAATGTCACCTTTTCAGTGAAGGGGGCATCCCAGATCAATTTAATAAAACTGCACTTTGCCCAACTGACCTGCCCTATTAGTTTTCCATTTCTTTTCTTCTAAAGCACTTATTACTACTTTTAGTCAGTTTGGGTTGAGAAGAATTTCTATGTGTGTGTATATGTCTGTCTATATATGTGTGTGTGATTGTGTGTGTGGTGGGGGGGAGGTTCCCACACATACAACCAAGCAATTCTTGGACATCAGCAGAGTGTCTGAGAATTAACATAAATGGGGTGGCATAAATAGGAGAAATGTCTTTCTCACTATTCTACAGGTTGTGGAATCCAAGATCAAGGGGCTGGCAAATTCAGTATCTGGTAAGGGCCACTTTCAGGTTCCCACACATACAACCAAGCAATTCTTGGACATCAGCAGAGTGTCTGAGAATTAACATAAACGGGGTGGCATAAATAGGAGAAATGTCTTTCTCACTATTCTACAGGTTGTGGAATCCAAGATCAAGGGGCTGGCAAATTCAGTATCTGGTAAGGGCCACTTTCTGGTTCATAAACCCTCATTTTCCCCACTGTAACCTCACACAGCATAAGGGGACAAGGGAGCTCTCTGACCTCATCATCCCTCAAAGGCCCCATCTCCACACACCATTAGAGATTAGGTTTCAACATATGATTTGCAGGTGGAGGGAGACATATATTCAGTCTCTAGCAACTATCTACGATATTAAACATTTTACTTATCCTTCTGTGCCTTCCTGTTTAGATCACAAGCTCCATGAAGACAGGACTTATCCTTATTTTGTTCACTGCTATCCCCAGAGTCTAGACAATATCTGGCATGTAACAGATGCTCATTAATTATTTATTGAGCAATATGATACTTATTAACATAAAATAAGTTCAAAGCAAACACCAGTGATGTTATTTTTCACACAGTACTAAAACTGTTCATTGCTGCTTTCTAGTAAGACATTTTGGTTTATGTCAATGCAAATTTACGTAACTACCATAACCTTAGAATATAATATTTTCCAAAGTATATTTGAATAAAGATTTTCCCTCACATCTTATAACCAAAATTATAAATTACCTTATTTAAAGCATGTCCAACATGAGGGTCACCATTTGCATAAGGAGGTCCATCATGAAGACAAAATTCAGTCTTCACTNGTTTATGTCAATGCAAATTTACGTAACTACCATAACCTTAGAATATAATATTTTCCAAAGTATATTTGAATAAAGATTTTCCCTCACATCTTATAACCAAAATTATAAATTACCTTATTTAAAGCATGTCCAACATGAGGGTCACCATTTGCATAAGGAGGTCCATCATGAAGACAAAATTCAGTCTTCACTTTTCTTTCTCTTTGCCATGAATAAAGTTCTGAAAATCCACATTTCTGTTTAAAAAGAACAATAATGTCTGCACGTCACATAAACACATACACTTTAATCTTGCATAAATAACACTCAGCACCAGTTTATTTCCTATCACATTTCAATATCTTCAACTCTAAAACACAAGGTGAGTTTTCTAAAATGCACATCTTCCAATTAAAAAATAAGTTTAAGAACGTTTTATTAAAAAAAACTTCACTCCTTCTAATAACATAAAAAATAAATAAAGTACACATCTGAGTACTTATCTCTTAAAACTTTTCAACAGTTACCCTTGCAGACTTCAGTTTAAAGTCTAAGCACTTCATGAAGGTGTACAGGACCCTATAGAAGTTTGTGCTTAGTCTCTCAGTCATGTCGGACTCTTTGCATGGGGTGTAGCCTGCCAGGTTCCTCTGTCCATGGGACTGTCTAGCCAAGAATCCTGCAGTGGGTTGCCATGCCCTCCTCCAGGGGATC
>SJYX01019517.1:0-20874 GCA_006410675.1 Oreotragus oreotragus
GATGAGATGGCTGGATGGCATCACTGACTCGATTGATGTGAGTCTGAGTGAACTCCAGGAGTTGGTGATCGACAGGGAGGCCTGGCATGCTGTGATTCTTGGGGTTGCAAAGAGTCGGACATGACTGAGTGACTGAACCGAACTGACTCCTTGAGGAGAGAGAATCTAGTTTGTCATTATTGATCTCAGGGAACCTGATGAGGACAAGGAACAATTTTAGAGTCTTCTTGAAAAATGAATTCAGTTTTTCCCTTAAATATATTCAGTTTTATTGTGACATTAGATTATGAGAGCTTATGAAAATCACTTTTAATGACTAAGTTTCTGTCCCATGTGCTGCTTTATTTTCCACGCTTGCCTGAGATTTCAGTTGGTCTCATTGATCCATCCATGAAAATGAAAAAAGGAAAGTATAAATGCTTCTCTTTTGAAATGAGTTCTCTCTGCAGTGGAAGATAATTATACCAGTGTAGATGGGCTAATGAGCTTGTTCAGGCTCAAGTGCTTTATTTTTGGCCTTTAAATGGATTAGATGAGTCACATATAAGCAAAATTATCTGGATAATATAAGCATTCTTTATATATTATATCAACTAGTCTTTGAAGCTGTTGCTGGTAATTTGTACATATATATGCATGTTAGAGCAAGTGCTTTCCATGGTTATGGCATCCATCTCTTTAGGTCAAGAATGCCGTTAAGTTTTGCTGGTGTAGTATAGTATAGTGTTGTGTTAGTTGCTCGGTTGTGTCCAACTCTTTGTGACCCCATGAACTGTAGCCCACCAGGCTCCTCTGTCCATGGGATTCCCCAGGCAAGAACACTGGAATAGGTTGCCATTTCCTTCTCCATTTGGTGGGGTACATCTTTGCAGATATTTTAAAAAGTTATTTATTTATTTTAATTAGAGGCTAATTACTTTACAGTATTGTAGTGGGTTTTGCCATACATTGACAGGAATCAGGCATGGGTGTACGTGTGTCCCCATCCTGAACTCCCCTTCCACCTCCCTCCCCATCCCATCCCTCAGGGCTGTCTCAGTGCACTGGCTTTGAATGCCCTGTTTCATGCATTGAACTCGGGCTGGTGATTATTTCACATTCCTCTATATTGTGTCCTCCCTCTGTTGTTGGAAACACTGCCGTGTATTTTGCATTCGTGATTTCTAATCCCTATCCCTGAAAGGTAGGTGTTATTATTTCATTATTGCAGATGAGATAACAAAGGTTCAAAGAAGTTAAGTTATATGCCCCAGAGGATACGTGGTCCTAAGCTCCACCTTCAGATACTTAACTCTGTCTGACTAGGTTACCCATAACTAAGATCCCAGTGTGATCTTTTCTCTGGCAAGGTTTCTTGTCAAATAGCTCACACACGAATTGAAGAGCCTGCTTATGACTATTAGCTTGGCTTCACTAAAGAACAACTTATCTGATTGCTCACATTTCTGCATTGGCCCATATAGACAAGCTGTCAAAGTGTTGGTGGGAGTATTGACATTTCACTGCCCTGTGTAAACGGACATATCAGTTTATAGGAGAGCTTAGGTTTTAGAAAGCATTCCAGCACTGGAAGTGAATACTAAAGCTACTAGATGATGGATGACCTGCCGGATGTTAAATTTGGGTCATGGGAGACCTGGGCATTTGGGAATTGAATAAAGGTGGAAATAGAACTGGTGTTTCAGGCGAAGTTATCCAGAATTTGATGTCAAACAACTCTTCCAACATATGCTTTCTCTTTTCCCCATGGACCCTCAGGTTTAACTGCCTCCCACATAGCCTGTATTTGCCTATCACTATACCTTTGTTGACACTTGTATTGACTGATATGCCCTCCCTGGTTGCCACCAGTTCCTAATCTCTTTCTCCTTATTGAGAGCCTTCTACTCTCAGATTAGGTCCCCAGAGAGCTTTCTCTTCCCTAAATCACTACAGGATTCTCTATTTGAAATACACAGTACTTGACATTTACTTTTGGACTAGGTTTTATCTTTTTGTATTTATAGCTCATCTCTGTTATTAATCATGAGCTCTGGGGGGATAAGTCACAGTGCCTTCATTTATATTTATCCCATTAATCCTTGGATGTAATACATGCTCATCAAATAGTAGTTGATAATTTTATATCTCTTGAAGGCAGGATTTTTCTCAAAGCATATTGATAAAAATAAAATTTCTGGGAGAGATGCCCCCTCAAAAGGAAAACCATTAGTCAAATAAGACTGAAAAATATTACATGCTATTTGCATCAAAGGGAGTTATGTGATAACTGGCATTTTAACCACTCACTACTCTCCAGTAATGAGACCAGTTTTACTATTTTAATCTAGTACTTCTCAGCTCCACCCTCCCTTTTAAAATAAGAACCTTCAAATATTTTATTCCTCAAAATGTTCTTTGCAAGACACTGCTTTGAAATGTTTTTGTGTAGAAGTTATGCTCATAATATTCACGAATGTGGAAATTGAATTTTGGTTAGATGTAGCTGGTATGTTTTGTTTGACCTGCATACTTCTGTACTTGGGGAAGCCCTCCCCCTAAGTTATACTGGGGTGTGTGTGTGTGTGTGTTGAACCTTGAAATATTTTATTCCTCAAAATGTTCTTTGTAAGACACTGCTTTGAAATGTTTTTGTGTAGAAGTTATGCTCATAATATTCACGAATGTGGAAATTGAATTTTGGTTAGATGTAGCTGGTATGTTTTGTTTGACCTGCATACTTCTGTACTTGGGGAAGCCCTCCCCCTAAGTTATACTGGGGTGTGTGTGTGTGTGTGTCTGTCTGTCTGTCTGTCTGTCTGTCTGTCTGTCTGTGTTTACATGTAGTATACAGTATGGATTCAACAAGAAAATAGATTGAGACTGAAAAGAGAGTGATTTGAACTGATCTTTCAGCATGATTATCTGCTAGAATCTTTATTACTTCCTATAATATGCTTGAAAAGTTTTATTTATACCTCAAGGGCATTGAGCCTGGCCTCATTTACAAATATGAATGCAAATCTTAGGAGGGCACTAGCTTCTCCTCCAGGGAGTCTTGCTTACTGACAGCTTGTTTTATTTATTTGACTGGTCAAAAAGTTTGTTCAGGTTTTTCTGTAAGATTGGGTGTAAAAAAAATGAATGAACTTTTTGGCCAACCTGTACTTCCTTTAAAAAGAACTGTCCATCTCTTGGAATTAGATGCAATATGGTTAATGGAGAAACCAGAATTTTTGGAATCAGAAAGTTTTCATTTGCTTCCCTGCTCAGGCCTGTGAGCAAGTTTTGTGACCCTGAGTTTCCTTCTAGAGCCACTGGAAGTTTCCCTTCCAGAGCCACTGACTCCTCATCTACAAAACAAGATGGGTCACACCTGTCTCTAGGAGCATCTTATGAGGACAGTGGCCTGCACAAGGGAGATGCTGCATAAATATTAGTCCCTTTTCACAGTTACTTTTTGTGTCAGATTATGACAGGAGAATTTCATGGGCATAAAGTCACAAAGAGGAAACTGCCTGTCTCCTAAAGCTGCCATTCCACATTTCATGTTGTTCCTTCAAACCATAAATGTTTTTACTATTGTTCATGTCTTCTGTATTTATGAGGTGACTGTGAATGAGGGGATAGTAAGAGTGGAATTGTTACCTATAAAGAGGAATATTTGAATTCTAAAAATAGTGGATAAATAACCTAAAAGAGAGCTTAGAAAAAAATTCATTATGATCATTTGTGATATAAAATAGCAACTTAGAAATGATCCCCTTGGCTGTGTCTGTTAATTGTAAAACTCCTTTCCCCATTATTGTGTGTGTGTGTGTGTGTGTGTGTGTGTTTTGGTTTGAGTAGTTCATCAAAAGGGGAATAGATTTGGGAAAATTGGGGGCTTGCTTTCACCATTTGTTTCAACATAGTGTATAATTTTAGCCACAGGTTCATTTCCACTGTGGTTTTGGATTATTTACCACTATGCATAAATAGAATAAATGAATCATTGTATAACAGTCTTCATTATGATTGCATATTTAGAGATGGGGCTTCCCAGGTGGCACAGTGGTAAAGAATCTACCTGCCAATGCAAGAGGTGCAGGAGACACGAGTTTGATCCCTATGTTGGGAAGATCCCTTGGGTTAGGAAATAACAACTCATTCCAGTATCCTTGTCTGGAAAATTCCATAGACAGAGAGCCTGGTGGGCTACAGTCCATGGGGTTGCAAAGAGTTGGAGATAACTGAGTGACTAAGCACCCACACATGCATTTGGAGATGAGAACACCCAACTGAAAATTAGATTGATAACTTGGGAAGGGGGTACAATAGATGGCTCAGCATAAATTGTGGTTTTTCAGGTCAGCAGATGCTTCTAGCTCCAGTTTTGCAGAAATGCATGTACTTGTTACATGTGGTTGTCAATAGCACATCAGTCTTGTCTCTAGCCATCTAGACTAAATTGTTCCTGGAAGAAGCCCATTGTCCCTGGGAAGGATGACAAAACGCAATTTTCCTATTGTATATACCTTTCTCAATGTCAGATTATCTCCTAAAAGTTTTTCCTGACATAAATATTGTGAACAGCTGAACTACAACAACAAAAATACATTATTGGTTTAGACACAAGGTGAAGTCTTCTAAGCTAAGCTGAAGTAATAGAGGAAGAGATGAATTTAAGTGTTCCTGTATTGGCCTGTTTTACAGTCATCAGCATCTGTCTTGATCTGGTTGATTACAGGAGAAGATGTATCAGGGAGTCTCTGCCCAGCATCTCCACCTCCTGAACAGATGGCATGTGAAATTCCCTGCCGGATGGATTGTGTGGTGAGTGAGTGGACACAGTGGTCATCTTGCTCTCAGTCTTGCTCAAATAAAAATTCAGATGGGAAACAGACCAGGTCAAGGACTATCCTGGCATTGGCTGGAGAAGGTGAGTAATAGGAAAGGTTTCTAGTCCCTAAATCTTGGTAAACAGTTTGCTTTCCAGGCATTTCTCTCTAATCCCCTAGTTAATCTATGTTCAGTTGGTTCCCATAATTGACATGACTCATTTTAGTAAAGAATCCGCCTGCCAATGCAGAAAATGCAAGAGACATGGGTTTGATCCCTGGGTCTGGAAGATATCCTGGAGTTGGAAATAGCAACCCATTCCAGTATTCTTGCCTGGAAAATTCCATGGAAAGAGGATTCTGGTGGGTTACAATCCAGGGTTCTCAAAGAGTCGGACACAACTGAGTGAGCACACACGCATGTATCGTGGTACTCTCGCACATACAGGTCACGGCAGGCAGATGGGTGTTAGTTGTTATACATTTTTGGGGAAGAAGACAAGACTTTGTTGGTAAACATCCAGCTTCTGATAGCTCATGCAGTTGGGAACATAACTGGAATGTCCTTGGTAAAATGAGTTCAAAATTAGGAATCAAGAGATGTGGCTTCTTGACCTGGAGCCACCACTAACGCTGGCACAGTACCTGATCTGCATGTCCTCATTTCCTGCTCTGTCAGGCTGGCACATTGTGAGAGGGAAAAAGATGAAGACTGTGAAAATGGCATTGAAGAAGCTAACATGTGCTATGGGAATGTAAACGGGTGACTTGAGGACAAATTAGAGGAGCAGCTGTTTCTATCACTTAGAGCGATGGTCTCCATCCCCAGACACACCAGCCACTTCTTTTCTTTTAGGCTCTCCCTTGGCTCTGCCAACAGCTGAGTGAGGACAACAGAGCAATATGGCCACTTGCTTTGAACAACTCCCTTTAAGATAAGATTCTGTTCTGTGATCATAGGAAATGGGGCCAGGTTCAAGAGGAATGAAGATTTTCATGTTCTCAAAGTGAAGTGGCTTCCTCCTTTTGTCTGTTATTTTTATGGAAGGAGAAAAAAGTCAATAGTGTTTAATGGGAGGGAAAATAACAAAAATAACAAAATCAAGGTCGCAAATCTTCTCAAGCATTTGGCCCACTGAATAAATCATTATGCTGTGGGAGAGTCAGGGGAAAACATCAGTGCTTTAGAGAAATACTATTTTTTACATAGATATAAAATTGTGAAAGAAAAGATAGTAATGAAATGTGATTGTCTGACTCACCCAGGAGTGTAGGAACGCACGATCGTCTGGTCTCCCTGCCAGTGAATAACACGTTGTCAGATATTATTTCAGAGTTTAAGGGTGAGCGCTCTCCTGCCAAACTTGAAGAGAGATTTCTGGATTTCTCAAATTGCAGTAAAATGCACTGCTTGAGGGAGGATGGATGTCTTAAAGTGGTTCTTTGAGAAAAATCATGCTGCCTTAGGAAAGAGTGCCCATTGCTGGTAATGTGTGTGAGTATTTGTGTTTGAACAATACCACTTCAAGGTCATGGTCTATTATATCTAACTGTCTAATTATGTTGGCATAGTAATATTAAAATAAAAGCAGGTATCTTTGGGATTTATCTCAGAGATACATGACACAGAGGTGAGCAGTAGAATCGATTGATCTTTTTCAAGCAAGGCTTTTTCAAGGCCTCTGCTGCACCAAGGCGTAGTGGGAACAAATTGCAACAGATTCCCTAACTTGCTCACATATGTGGGGGTGACAGTAAGGGTGTGTCCAGGGGTCGTGGCTGGAGGGGTAGTTTAGTTGCTTTGCCCACCCGTTAATGTTGTGGGCAGGAGGCATGTATAGTAACCTGCTTGTGCTCCAGGCTCTTCAAAAGTGACAGTTGGATTTTTTAATCTCTTTGTACCTTGTGTTCTGAATTTGTCTCAAGTGGGAGTACACAGCGTTATTTTCAGTCCCATACAGTTTCTTTGTATTTTGTTGCTGGAGGAGAGGTATGTCCAGGTGAATTGATTTTTTTTTTTTTTTTTACATACTGTTGCCTGTTATTGAGGAGAGAAAGGTACAGTATATTGTCCTCAGGTTGTTACTCATGACAGAACCATGACCGTAGAATCCAGAAATATTGTACAGTGGCTCAGGGAAAATTGTACCAAAAGGCCATCTTTCTAGAACATTAAAACAGGAAAAACAACAATAATAACAGGAATAACAGCAGCAATATACTAATAACAGCAACAACTATGCATTCTTTTTTCTTTTGATATTTGCAGGTGGAAAACCATGCCCTCCTAGTCAGGCCCTCCAAGAATATCGCTCATGCAATGACCATTCATGTATGCAGCTCTACTGGGAGACATCGCCTTGGGGCCCCTGTTCTGAAGACACATTAGTAACTGCCCTTAATGCAACCATTGGCTGGAATGGAGAGGCTACATGCGGTGTGGGCATTCAGACACGGAGAGTCTTCTGTGTCAAGAGTCACGTGGGACAAGTGATGACAAAAAGGTACGATCAATACTTTATTGAAAGTACATAGGATGATTGCATAGTTGAGTGCTTTTAGTCAGATGCATTTTTGAGCACTGAATATGTCCCAGTTTGTACTAGAGTAAGAGGTTTTTGTTTTGTTTTGTTGAAGTCTTGTCCAAAGGTAGACACTTTTCTAAGTTCTAATATGTGCATTCATTGAAGGATAACAGTAAATATAATGCCCACAAATTTGAATCTGTTTGAATAATCAACTTTTCTATTGTTGATATCAATATTTCTGACTCTTTTCCAATCACATGATGACTAGGTCCACAACAAGGTAGGTTATGTACTTTGAAATATGGGGCTGTGTTATACTCTTCTTTAGATCCCATTGGCCTTGTCTGAGGTGAGCCATAAATCCATACAGCCATTTTGAATAGACTAATTCATGCCCTCCAGTATATTTACAATCTCAAGGCCCCTCTGTTCTGCACATAGAAATGTAAATTGAAAAAAAAAAACTGTAGGAAAATTTGAACATGGGGGCTAGGATAAGAAAAAGCTCAGGAATAACTGCAAGTGATGGAGGAAAAAATAGTAATTGATTGGAGAACTCAGCTGTGGGGGTTTCTTCTCTAGACCAAATGAGAAAACATAACTTCTTCAAGTGCATGCAGGAAGCCTCATGGAAAAGAAAAAGTAAGTGACCTAGTTATATACAGAGACTGGGTGACTGGCCTGTCCATAGAGATTTGCAAGTGGCCATGCTGAAAGACCCTACCCCAACCACAGTAGTGGTGGGTAAACAGGATGGGTTGGTCCAAGCCTTGGTCTAGTGTCACAAATTCCTCCAAAACTTGTAAGTTGAGAAAATGAATTCTCTCTTCTTTCTGTTCATGATGCTCTAA
Source organism: Oreotragus oreotragus (assembly GCA_006410675.1). Classification (NCBI taxonomy): domain Eukaryota; kingdom Metazoa; phylum Chordata; class Mammalia; order Artiodactyla; family Bovidae; genus Oreotragus; species Oreotragus oreotragus. Next base: position 8,179 of record SJYX01019517.1, read on the forward strand.
GTATTTGAGTGGAGAGTTGCCATGCCATGGTCACGCCTGGTGGAAAAAGCAGGGAGAGAGAGTAAAACTAGAAAGAGACAGAAACTGGAACAGAACAAATATCTAGTTCTGGTCCCTTCTCACTTAAGTGCCCTCTTGCTTTTCCTGGCAACATAGGCAACTACATTTGCTCTTCTGCCTAATTCAATCCAGTTTGTGTTGCTGTCATGGACAACTTAAACTTGATTAACTTAATATCAGGGCACCATAATGATAAGCTTTGGGCCTTATCCACAGTGTCATGGAAACTACTTGAGCTGTGTGTAAGGAAAGTCATAGAAGCTCAGTTAAAGGAAACAAACTGCTAATGGCAAAAATAGGACAGATTGGCCAGATACTGCTGGTGTTGGAGCATCAGATGAGCAGATGGCTATGAAAACGGAAGGGAAGATAAATCTGACTTGAAGCACAATCCAAAAGACTTCCTCTCTTTCCCCTCCTAAATGTGACTTCCAAAGGTTGGATGTAGCTGGGGCTGGATGATCTTCCTTTTTGCCACTGCAGATTTTAGAACCATGACTGACATGTCATTATTGTCCATAAACATTTTAGAATTCATGAATTAATTAGACCTGTGTGTAGGAAAGTAAAAAGATATGACAGGGGATGGATATGAGCTGCAGACGCTTGAGAAGCTGATGTTTATCTTTTGCTTTAAGAAGAAATATTTTATCTACCATGATAAAGTTTGGCAAAGGGGACTGCCATAAAAAGTAATAAACAGATCATATGAATGACCTTCTGCTCTTATTAACTCATAAATGTTAATTCTGCTTTAGCATATAACTCTGGGTTATTTTTAGAACATCAAATTATATCACTTGTATGTTTTAACTTACCTGGTATCCATAACATCATGTGGACCAATAGAGTCAATGGGAGATATAGGCAAACATGAACAATAATGTTTGCATATCACTTAATTCAGGTGATAATCTAATTCTTGGAGTTATAGTAAAATCCCGAAAGGTTTACAAAGATACGATGCAAACAAGAGAGCTACTTTTATCTTGAGAAGGACTGCAGCCCTGATAATGTTCATTTTCATGATGCAGATTCTTCAACTGCTTAAAAAAAGATGCCAGAATTATTAGCTTAAATATACAAATAAAAATAAACATAGCTTAGGTATAGGAAAAATGCTATGTGAAATGCAACAAACTGTTATTCTTTAGAATGATGAGAAAAATTAGCATTCCTGAAGCCTGATCTCCCTTCCATAAAACTTTTCACCTCTGGACCAGAATAAGAAATATCCACACTTGATATGAATGTAGTTTATTTTTTTCTTAGCAAAGGAAATTATAATTGAGACTGACAACTACCAAATACATTATTAAGCCTATTTAGACGTGAAAGTTTGGATTATATGTTCAAATAGCCCTCTGCTTCCTTATGTAGCCTTATGATTACATTGAATGATAGTTTTTTTTTTATAAAATTTTCTGAGCTCATCAGCTTATACAAATATTAACTGAATGATATTTTGTGACCAGAAAAACCACAGAGTCAAAAGGTTATAGTTTAAAACATAATACACAAATATATACAGATTTGTTTGATAATTTTCATAAGAGTAAAATATTAATACAGTGAATAACCTGTCATGTTAACTTGATTTTGCAACAGAGAAAAATGAATTGCACAGATGTTTTCCCTAACACACACACACATACATGCCCACACATAAGGACATTGCTAATTACTTTTTGCACTTCTAATGAGGCTAGAGACTTAACAGCCTCGTTTTAATTCTTACTGTATGTCTCCAAACGATCCTGCTAAATAAGAGGAGGCTGCATTGACTTAAGTAAAGTTAATTAAAATTCTTGAGGTTAATGAGATTAATTGAGCTAAGAAAATAATACCTAGTGTCCAGTGAAGCACATAGTGAGATTATCAGCAAGAGAAAGTATCCTTTGCGTTGCCCTTTCAAAAAGTATGCTTTTGCTCTTTTTTAGGTGAAAGCTGTTGCAGAGAAAAAAAAATTCTCTGCCATTTTTTAAATCCTTTGGGTGAGGGTAATGGCAATAGGAAAAGAAAATATCCTAAAGAAAGAGTGGTCTTCAGAGTAGAAAAAAAGAAATGTGTCTCCATAGACTGGATGGGCTTAACAAGATGTGTTTGATGCTCTAAACCCATTGTACTAGGGTGCACAGAAATCCTGGCAGTTCTTTACTTCCCAGGATTGGGGTTCTGGTTTCTTTGTGCTTATATAGGTAAGAATGTTACCATTGTGTGAGTAATAGAACTGATCACATCAGAAAATGAGGACTAGCTAGGATGCAACTCAAACAGGAATGAAAGCTTGAGAGCTTATTGAGATCTGTGGCTTTGTTTCACTACTCTTCCTTTTTTCCCCAGTTGCAATGTGTGAAAAAATAATAAAGATTAAAATCACACAACTCAGAACCTTCCAAAGGTCATGTAAGGCACTTTCTGAAAAAACACTGGGCATTTGGTGAGACATACTGATGGGGAGTTCCATTAACACATTGAATGTTTACAAAGTTGGCAGGTTGGGATGTCCCCTCAGTCCTGGGATTGAATGACTGTGTTTACCTCATGATTATGGGCACATAACAGAAATGGCAGGCCCCTGTAGATAAGTTTGATGCATTTCGGCACAGGAATGGAAGCCTCCAGGGCAACCAGGAGGCAATTGTGGAATACTCCAGTGCAAGTTCTGGAAAAATATATGTGTTGAAATGAAATGCATTCACCCTTTTAGCAAGAGTATTGCCAATCTAGGATCAGAGTGTTATATAACAGTAAAAAGTATAAATTATGACAAAAGGCAAGAAGCCAGACTGTGTTTACTAGCTAAAATGTGAATCCATATGTTACCCTAGTTTTTAAGGTTTCAATTTTGTTTTGTAAATGACTGGATAAATTTGCCTTATTTCCCCGGGGATTTATCTTCAGGCTCCAATAGCATAGACTGCTTTTCAGTCATTCAGTTAGTATTACTAAATATTTACACAACATTAAGATCTGGCATTTTTAAAGAAATGATAGGTGAAATTTCTACCATGAAGGCATTAAAAATTAGTATCTATATAATGCATGCCTATGTGCGTGTACATGCGTGCACGTGTACACACACACACACACACACACACACACACACACACAGAGAAAGCCATCAGTACAACAGATACCAAAACCCTTCTTTTAGTCAGTGTCAGTAAATGATAAATAAAATAAACATTATGTTTCTTAGGCGCTATGTGGAACTTAGGAACTTATGTGCTAGCAACTTAGCACATAAGTTGCTAATGGTCAAGGAAAGTATTCTCAATGATTCAGAGAAAATGTATGAAAATTGAAAATGTGATCCCGGGAGAGGTAAACATCATGTAAATAGAAAGGAAGAGGTAGGTGAACCTTTAAGGAAATTGATATCTTCTAAATCAACCTTATTGGCAGAAAAAACAAAAGGTTTCTCACTAGCAAGAGACTATTTGGCTCTTATCAGACCAGAAATCACACTTCAGGAAAGCCCTTAGTTCATGGCCTCTATAAAAGCAAGATAACCTGAGTTTGAGCTTTGTCCCTGAGGGGTTGATAGTGTTTCTCTCTTATGGATTTAGACGAAGAACACTGCTAAAGGGGACCATGATATGAAGAATTATGCCCACTGAGTATTTATTGTGAGTGATGCTAATAAATCAGAAATTTAGAAGTAGGCCATATCAGTTCCCCAAAAGAGATTAACAACCCCCTTACACAAAAATAAAAACCAAAACCAAGGGACACAATGACACTTTGGGGGGTGTGGGATAGGTCCATCACCTTGCTTGTGGACATGGTAACACAGGGGTTCGTGTATATTCAAACTCATCAAATTAAATGGGTGCAGTCCTTTCCATATCAGGCATACACAGAGGTAAAGAGTCTGCCTGCCAATGCAGGTGATGCAGGAGATACCAGTTCAGTCCCTGGGTTGGGAAGATCCCCTGGAGAAGGAAGTGGCAGCCCACTCCAGTATTCCTGCCTGGGAAATCCCATGAACAGAGGATCCTAGCAGGCTATAGTCAATGCGGTTGCAAAGAACTGGACATGAGTGAGCACACACACGCACACAAACACACAGACACACACACACACACACAAAACAACATAACAATACACCTTAATAAAGGTATATTTAAAAGTTGAAGAAGAGATTAAAACCTACTTTTAATTGAAATGAACGAAGTCCCTGCAGAATAAACCACCCTCTCCAGAAAGCCTGAAGCCAAGCCAGCACCACAGGCATTTCTGAGCTGTTTGTGATGTCTGAGCATGTCCTGGCTGGGTTCCCTGTACCCTTAACCCCTGCTGCCCCACTGGGAGCACAAGAAATTGACATGTTTCAAGTTGCACTTTTGTTTTCAGACAGATACCACAAGAGATTGGAGGGGAGAAGAAGTAAATCGCAGTTCAATTTAATTTTAGTAGCTTGCAAGGGATGAATAAGGAACTTGGGGACGAGTTTAATGCTTTTTGCTAGTTCTACTAAAGCATGACATCAGTTTTCCTTACCAGAATAGCTTATTTAAATAATACTCTATGCTCTAAAAACACTAGTTTTTCTTTCTATTGTTATGTTCATTGAACTGACCTAGTTGATAGACAGTTTTTATGTGTGTATATTAAGGATGATTAATAATAAGGCCACTAATAATTAATTTGTTGGACAGTTCCTTTTCTGTGAGTATATACATTCCCATTTTAATTTGTTTTCAAGTATTATATACTTCTCTATATTATTATACAAGCATAATAAAATAATACAAAGGGACTGATGGTGAAAATTGGCCATACCTTCCTCCATTAGCATCCCACATCCCAAATACAACCCCTTTTAATGATTTTTGTGTTTCATTTCTTCCTTTCTCTGTCTTTATTTTGACTGGGTAAGCGTTCACATGGTTCATAAATTATAACAAAATACAAGGAGACATATAATCTACAGTGATGAATGGCCTTGCACTCAACCCTGCTCTCATCCATCCCCTTCCTGCCTCCTGTCCTGCCCTCGGCAACCACTTTATTACTTTCTTGTGCTAAATCGCTTCAGTCATGCCCATCTCTTTGTGATCCCATGAACCTTTGTCCATGGAATTCTCCAGGCAAGAATTCTGGAGTGGGGTGCCATGCCCTCCCTTCCAGGGAACCTTTCCGACCGAGGGATCGAACCCGCATCTCTCATGCCTCCTGCATTGACAGGCGAGTTCTTTACCACTAGCACCACCTGGAAAGTCCTTATTACTTTCTTACCTACCTCCATTGTGGATATAGCATTATGGCTACCAACCACCAAGTGTATATCCTTACCCCCCTCCCTTTCTGATGCTTTAGCCTCTAGGTCAAGAGAAATGAAGTTTGCTTTATGCTCTGCCTCCTGCTCTGAGTCCTTGGGCAAGTAGCTTCTACTTCTGGATCTTTCTCCTCATGTCTGTAAAAGGAACAACAGGGTCTCAGTGTTTTTAGTTCTGAAATCCTATGGTTCTTTGTCAAACTACTTACTTTCTCCAGGAGTCATTGATCAAATCTTTCACATTGGCAGATGTCCAGAATCTACTCGGCCAGAAACTGTACGCGCTTGTCTGCTCCCGTGCAAAAAAGACTGTCTCGTGACTGCTTTCAGTGAGTGGACTCCCTGTCCAAGGCTGTGCCAATCAGGTAGGTGGATGCTGTTTCCTTACTGCTCTCTGCTTCCTGACCACTTGATTGCCTCCTCCACTACTGAGTCAGTGAGAGATGGGGAAGCAAGGGCTCCCTTCTTTTCCTTTTGTGTATAACCCAGGCAATGAAGTTTGTAAAATTTGTAAATGAAGTCTTAGCTTTCTAGAACCATTATGATTTGGCAGGGAAAAATATATTTGGTTGTTCTATGCCATGATTTTACAGCTGTGTGCTGTAGGAGTTCTTGTCTTTTGTTAACACTGTTGTGGTATTTTGAACAGCCATTTAAATGTGACATGAATACCATCATAATTTATTTGTGGATCCTGTGTGCTTAAGCCTGACTCCAGGCATCTTCGTTAGAATGCAGGGCCTTAAGCACTATGCATACATCACTGATAAATATAAGCCTGTGGAAGAAGAGGGGCCAATACATTAAAAAGTATTGAACAGGTGCAGAAGTCAGAAATATATGATTTGTATTTCTTTATTCTTAATGGTGTTGCTTTATACACTTGGATATATTTGGAATGCTATGATCCAGGATGTTTAATAGCTCAGTCCTGACAAACACAGAGGAGCACTTTTGTAAAATGACTGCCTTTCTTAGAATGGGTCTTCTTCCCCACACCTATTTCAGTTCCCTGATGAGCTAGTTCCTGTGGAAATACAAGAACTCCTAGTTCTAAGGCCCTGTTTTGACCTAAGACCTGGAATTAATAACCTGATCCCTTTTCCATAGTCTCATACTCTTGTCTTGGGACCTCTGGGTCTCACTGTTGCCAGAGTAAGACAAGGGCCACCCAGGGGCAGGAAGGATGGAAGAGTATTAACACTAGTGCTCAAAGCAAAGTGGGCCTCATCCACTCCTCCCCGGCCTTGTCTTGGCAATAACATCCTCTCACTCAGGGCCTGGCTCTTCCTGTGTCTCTGCATTAGTCTCCTGGAAGAAGGGAAAGGAAAGCAGGTCGNCAGGAAGGATGGAAGAGTATTAACACTAGTGCTCAAAGCAAAGTGGGCCTCATCCACTCCTCCCCGGCCTTGTCTTGGCAATAACATCCTCTCACTCAGGGCCTGGCTCTTCCTGTGTCTCTGCATTAGTCTCCTGGAAGAAGGGAAAGGAAAGCAGGTCGTTCTGCAAAGAGAGAACCTGCCACAAGTGCTGAGCTTATTAATATGTCTCCTCGGAAGTCCAGCCTTGTGCATCTAGGATCCCCCGGTTGTTCTTTGACTTACACGTCTTCTCGGCAGTGACGTGATGTTACAGCAAGCACTGACACAGATCTGTCTGCCACTTCAAACCACCTCTCAGTGATTGGCAAGGGGGCAGTGACAGCTCTTGAAGGTTATCATCATCAATGTCTTATATTGCGCTGGTGAAGTACCCACATAAAGTTTTTCTGACTGTGCCGTTTCATCTTTTTAATGATCTTCTGTCACAGTGTTAACAGAGTAGCATCCAGTAAATGTTGCTTATGGGTAGAATCAGAACTAAACATACTGAGTATAGAAGAGCTTGGAAAATACAGTGGGATATTTATCTGACCTTTTGAGGGGTAGAGACAGCAATCTCTTTTAGGAACTCTCCAAAACTTGTTTTCCTAAATAAAAATTCAAAGTAATTGAGCTGGATGAACAGGGTTTGTGGAGTAGCCAGGGGAATGTTATTTACAAACAGAATGGGACAGAAAAACTGTGATCTGTATTCTAAACCATTTGAAAGGCAACATCTAGGAGGATGGANGGATATTTATCTGACCTTTTGAGGGGTAGAGACAGCAATCTCTTTTAGGAACTCTCCAAAACTTGTTTTCCTAAATAAAAATTCAAAGTAATTGAGCTGGATGAACAGGGTTTGTGGAGTAGCCAGGGGAATGTTATTTACAAACAGAATGGGACAGAAAAACTGTGATCTGTATTCTAAACCATTTGAAAGGCAACATCTAGGAGGATGGATTTTGAAGTTTTAATAGTAATGTACGTGAATAACATTCAGGCTTTTAAAGATAAGTCTTGGAAAAATGCAGGAAGATAAAATAATATATGAAGATGGAGGTTTATTGAAATGCAGCTGTTTCTTTTAGTTTCTGTCTCATAAGAGATTAGCATAATTCCTCTGTTAAATGGCTTTAAGAAAGGAAAAGGTTAAATTAGAAATAATACCCTACTGGCAGCCAGATATTGGTGTTAGAGCTGTCAAGGTCCCTTGACACTTAAGGAGGCATATTAGTTTTGTTGAGTCTGTGTGCCCCAGTGGCCAGAGATTACTTTAGCTACTGCTATTGCATGCATTCTATTAGTACTTTTGAGAAAATTCTCTCTGCTTCATGAACATCTTCTCCTAGCACTGTGTAAGGATGGAGGAGTCATAAGCCATGTGAAATAATTGCTCTTCCAGCAATTTCAGATTTTACTCCAACTTCCAGAGATTCAATTAGTTATTTAAATGATTGGCATTATAATGAAAATAGTTCTAAGCCTCTGTGGTCTCTTTTTAGCCTCCAATTTTTCAAGTCTAGATAATTCTTTTCACAGCCAGACAGTCAGGGGACATGGAGAAGCATAGATTCAATTTTCAGATTTCTTTCAGCTTCAATCCTATTTACCCTGATGTTTAGTTCATACTTTGGGACCAATATATTATTAAATAACTGTGGGTTAATTAGAGGAGACTATGATAGGGAGGTTATTGGAGGAACTGGTATTGCTAATTCTATGGTTTTCAAATTGTATTGACTCTGAATCACCTTGAAGCATTATGAAAATGTAGGTTTTCAGCTCCATGGATAGAAATTCTGATTCAGTAAGTATGGGATGTTTCTAATTTTTGTGCTGTAAGAAGTCTCAGCTGAATGGTGATGTATTATAGTTTCACCCTTAAGATAAAAAAGGATCATAAATCTGTGAGCAAATGCTACTTGAACTCTAGGCACACAGCCTGTTTTTCAGCTTCCTGAATGCACCATATTCTTCCCAGCTCAAGCATGCTGGAGTGTGATGCTAAGAACAGAGGTGCTGGAGGCAGATGGCCAGAACTGAATTCCAAGTTTTGCTCTGTGACAGTGAATGCATTCCTTAATCTCTCTGTGCCTCAGTCTCCTAATCTATAGAACAGGGTTCATAACTGCACCTACTGAAAAGGAAAATACTTAGAGCCCACACTGCCTTGAATGGAGTGGGCATGGGGCAAGTATTCCTATCATTGTTCCAAGCCTCTGCATCTGCCTTGTGGGATGCTGGAGCTGTGTTCAGCTACCTTTCCTTGGTCCTCCAAACTCTGTATCAGCACAGAACTGCTGTAGCAGCCATTTTTGAGGGATGTTATGTTCATCTTCCTAACTTCATTAGACCCTCCCCATCCTCTCCCCATCCACATTAACTAGATCATCCTACAGCATCCTACATATCCCCTGTATGGCACTCCTATACTTATCCTTCCATGTTAATGTTGCCTTCCTAGACTACAAGTCCACAAATGCAGGGGCCGCTTCTGTCATCTTCACCACAAGATCCTTTAAACCTGGCATAGTGTAGGGTAGAGTTGTCACTCAATAAATATTTTCTGAATGGACAGATGTGCCATAAAGAGAGAGGAAAGTGTGTCTTTGAATCCAGGAAGTAGATTCTCTGTTCTTGAGAATGTCCTTCAAAACGTACTTTGGAAAATAATGTTTTAAAGCAATACTTATCAAATGTAAATGCTTATACAAGTCCCCAGAGGATCTTATTAAAATATTATGTAAGTTCTAATTCAGTAGACCTGGACAGGACCTGGAATTAGACCTTGGTATAAGCTCCCAGGTGATACCTATATGTTGATTACAAAACTCCAGATGTAAGGGTAGGGTAATTTAGACATTTTTGACTGAGGTAATGACCTGACCAAAGTTATAAGGTGAAAAGTGTAGACTAGGGACAGACTAAAAGATGGGGATACTGGTAGGGTGGGTTGAGGGGTGGAAAGAAGTGATTTAGCCTAAGTTGAAAGATGAGAATGGGATGGGTGGCAACTGAACTAGTGAGGATGGAGGATGCAAAGATGGATGAGTATGAGAAGAGTTTACGTTCCTACCCCCAAATTTTCCTAAACAATGGGATCATTTAGAGATCTCTAAAATGTCCCAATGCATGGATCCTACTGCAAGACTTTATGATTTAATAGTTTTTTTTCTATGACCAAGGAAATTGCATGATTACATGACTCCAAAACCAAATCCATTCTAAACCTCTCAGAAAGCCAGGGTGGCCTCCTAAGGGTAGACTGTCCCCAGAGTGACTTGGGTCTTAGCAATGGATAAGTTGTATCAGGTTTTATTTGCTCCTGGCTGGGTTTATGGTCCAGATTCTTACAACTTAAAAGTATTCTCAAGCCATAAGTAATCTCCTACTTGTAGCTAGTCATGCTTCCCATCTTTTTATTCCTGTTCATCCGAGTATCTCCTTAAAGGATTCATGGTAGTCCCACATTCTTCTAAGCAAATCAAATAGCTATCAAGCTGTGGTCCTATTGTGAACTCTCAAAAAGTTCTTGTTAATTTCTCTATTCTTCCTTCTATCTGTAAAGTAAGTCAGTCAGTTCAGTTTCTTAGTCATGTCCGACTCTTTGTGACCCTATGGACTGCAGCACTCAAACCTTCCCAGTCCATTACCAATTCCTGGATCTTGCTCAGACTCATGTCCTTCAAGATGGTGATGCCATCTGACATCTCATCCTCTGTCATCCTCCTCCTGCTTTCAATCTTTCCCAGCATCAGGGTCTTTTCCAGTGAGTCAGTTCTTCGCATCAGGAGGCCAGAGTATTGCAGTTTCAGCTTCAGCATCAGTCCTTTCAATGTATATTCAGAATTGATTTCTTTTAGAGGTGATTGGTTTGATCTTGTAGTCCAAGGGACTCTCAAGGGTCTTCTCCAACACCACAGTTCAAAAACATCTATTCGTCAGTGCTCAACTTTCTTTCACGATGCAACTCTCACATCCATACATGACTACTGAAAAAAAAAAAACACATAGTTTTGGCTAGACGAAACTTTGTGGGTAAAGTAATGTCTCTACTTTTTAATATGCTATCTAGCTTTGTCATAGATTTTCTTCTAAGGAGCAAGTGTCTTTTAATTTCATGGCTGCAGTCACCATTTGCAGTGATTTAGAAGCCCAAGAAAACGAAATCTGTCACTGTTTCCATTATTTCCCCATCTATTTGCCATGAAGTGATGGGACTGGATGCCATGATCTTAGTTTTTTGAATGTTGAGTTTTAAGCCAGCTTTTTCATTCCTCTTTCACTTTCATCAAGAGGCTCTTTAGTTCCTTTTTGTTTTTTTGTCATAAGGGTGATGTCATCTGCATATCTAAGGTTATTGATATTTCTCCCAGCAATCTTGATTTCAGTTTGTGCTTCATCAATTCTGGCATTTCTTATGATGTACTCTGCATGTAGTTAAATAAGCAAAGTGACAATATACAGCCTTGACGTACTCCTTTCCCAATTTGGAACCAGTCCATTGTTGCAGGTCTGATTGTAACTGTTGTTTCTTGATCTGCATACAGATTTCTCAGGAGGCATGTAAGTTTATCTGCTATTTCCATCTCTGAGAATTTTCCACAGCTTGTTGTGATCCACAAAGTCAAAGGCTTTAGTGTAGTCAATGAAGCAGAAGTAAATGTTTTTTTTTCTGGAATTTTCTTTTTCTATGATCCAGTGGATGTTGGCAATTTGATCTCTGGATCCTTTCCCTTTCTAAATCCACCTTGACTATCTGGAAGTTCTTGGTTCACGTACTGCTGAACCCTAGCTTGGACAATTTTGAGCATTACTTTGCTAGCATGTGAGGTAAGTGCAATTGTGCAGTAGTTAGAACATTCGTAGGCATTGCCTTTCTTTGGGATTGGAATGAAAACTGCCCTTTTCCAGTCCTGTGGCTACTGCTGAGTTTTCCAAATTTGCTGGCATATTGAGTGCAGCACTTTCACAGCATCATCTTTTAAGATTTGAAATATCTCAGCTGGAATTCCATCACCTCCACTAGCTTTGTTTTTAGTGATGCTTTCTAAGGCACCCTTGACTTTGCACTCCAGGATGTCTGGCTCTAGGTGCATGATCACACCATCATGGTTATCTGGGTCATTAAGATCTTTTATGCATAGTTCTTCTGTGTATCCTTGCTGCCTCCTCTTAATATCTTCTGCTTCTCTTAGGTCCATACCATTTATGTCCTTTATTGGGCCCATCTTTGAATGAAATGTTCCTTCGGTATCTCTAATTTTCTTGAAGAGATCTCTAGTTTGCCCATTCTATTTTTTCTTCTATCTCTTTGCATTGATCACTTAGGAAGGCTTTCTTATATCCTTGCTAGTCTTTGAAACTCTGCGTTCATTCAGATGGATGCATCTTTCCTCTTCTCCTTTGCTTTTCAATTCTCTTTTCTCAGCAATTTGTAGGGCCTCTTCAGACAACCATTTTGCCTTTTTGCATTTCTTCTTGTTGGGAATGGTTTTGATCACCACCTCCTGTAAAATGTCAGGAACCTTGGTCCATAGTTCTTCAGGCACTTTATCTATCAGATTAATAAGGAGTAAAAATAAAGCAAATGCCTGAATCAGTTCAGTTCAGTTCAGTTCATTCGCTCAGTTGTGTCCGACTCCTCGCGACCCCATGAATCACAGCACACCAGGCCTCCCTGTTTATCACCATCCCCCAGAGTTCACTCAGACTCATGTCCATCGAGTCAGTTATGCCATCCAGCCATCTCATCCTCTGTCATCCCCTTCTCCTCCTGCCCCCAATCCCTCCCAGCATCAGAGTCTTTTCCAATGAGTCAACTCTTCGCATGAGGTGGCCAAAGTACTGGAGTTTCAGCTTTAGCATCATTCCTTCCAAAGAAATCCCAGGGTTGATCTCCTTCAGAATGGACTGGTTGGATCTCCTTGCAGTCCAAGGGACTCTCAAGAGTCTTCTCCAACACCACAGTTCAAAAGCATCAATTCT
>SJYX01019517.1:45344-71227 GCA_006410675.1 Oreotragus oreotragus
TCCTTGATGAATCTATTCTGAAATATTTATAAATGAAACCATATGATGTCTTTGGAAGAATTTGAGTGTGAGTAAATGGGTAAGGGTATAGATGAAACAAGCTTGGTTATATAATTATCAAAGCTGATGGATAAAAATATTGGGTTTATTTGATATGTTTGAACATTTCCAAAATTTAAAAAGATAAACTTTTAAACTGAATTAAAAACACACCAGTGATATATATTTTTCCTATGCCAGCAGAGTTTCTCCATACATGTTCTCTGCCTTGTAGGTAGAAACTAATATTTCCAACTTTGCTTTTAAGAAAACAAATATTTGGTTGATGTTCATATATTCATGCAGTCGTTATTGTCACTTCATCTTTTTATTCATTCAGCAATTATTCTTCAGCTGTGAACCAGGTTTTACAAACTACAACAAAACCTAGAGAGGCTTTCTATTTGGAGACAGAACGAGACAGTAGGGTGCTATGGGGATTTTATAGAGACGTGGAAGCATTGGGAGAGAGTGCCTTGGCTGAGGTTAGGATGGAAAGACTTCTTGAAAGAAAGACTTTGTTCAGTGTCAAAGGAAGTTTAGTGGTTATCTAGATAAAGAGGAAGAGGAAATGCACTTGCCCCATTCTTGACACTAACTTGTCTACCAATGAACAATTTTATATACGTCAGTTCAGTTGCTCAGTCATATCTGACTCTTTGCAACCCCATGGGCTGCAGCACACTAGGCTTCCCTGTCCTTAACTATCTCCCAAAGTTTTCTCAAACTCATGTCCATTGAGTTAGATGCCATCTAGTCATCTCATCCTCTGTCACCCTCTTCTCCTCCTGCCCTCAATCTTTCCCAGCATCGTTACCAAATGCCAAATGCCGAGCTACTTTACATCCCTTTCCCTGAGTCTTCTTGTTAAAAATCCCAAACAAGGTATTCTAGTTATTAGAACAGAATACCTTATTTCCCTTTGATATACCAGGATATAAATAATTTTTCCAAGTTCATAAACCAGAAATTATAGATTCACTGAAGTCATGTTATCCCACCAGTACTAAGCCAAAAAAGGAGTTTCAAAACCTGGTGACTTTATGTTGACATTGAAAAATAATAAAGATAGTAAGACAGCGGATAGCACATACCTAATGTATAAAAGGGATAATTAAGAGACTTTGTCTACGTTATTATAAAATTTATAGTTGAAAACAAAAAACTTTATTTTGACCATTTGCTTTCATAGTTATGTTCCTTTAACGTATCCTACCACTATTCCCAAACCAACTTTTAATGTCACAACTGATATTAATGTGTGATTGATTCCCTGCATGTTACATTGATTCCCTGCATTTTGCATGTAGATACATCCTGGAACGGACGTTGCAAAAGTTGCAGAAACCAGGATTTGTGTGATTGAGCCATCATGCTTGATGATGCATTTAAAGATGTCAGACCCCATACTGCAAATGGCCAAATGCTATACTTTACTCTCTTATGAAAAGATTTGGGGATCTGAAGTTCTGAAGTTTCTAGCTAAAGTTTCTATCCCCAAAGGTTCTGAAGTCTCTGTCCTTACTATGCTATGTATGACACATGAGCTTTTTGTAGGTAGAAACTAATATTTCCAACTTTGCTTTTAAGAAAACAAATATTTGGTTGATGTTCATATATTCATGCAGTTGTTATTGTCACTTCATCTTTTTATTCATTCAGCAATTATTCTTCAGCTGTGAACCAGGTTTTACAAACTACAACAAAACCTAGAGAGGCTTTCTATTTGGAGACAGAACGAGACAGTAGGGTGCTATGGGGATTTTATAGAGACGTGGAAGCATTGGGAGAGAGTGCCTTGGCTGAGGTTAGGATGGAAAGACTTCTTGAAAGAAAGACTTTGTTCAGTGTCAAAGGAAGTTTAGTGGTTATCTAGATAAAGAGGAAGAGGAAATGCACTTGCCCCATTCTTGACACTAACTTGTCTACCAATGAACAATTTTATATACGTCAGTTCAGTTGCTCAGTCATATCTGACTCTTTGCAACCCCATGGGCTGCAGCACACTAGGCTTCCCTGTCCTTAACTATCTCCCAAAGTTTTCTCAAACTCATGTCCATTGAGTTAGATGCCATCTAATCATCTCATCCTCTGTCACCCTCTTCTCCTCCTGCCCTCAATCTTTCCCAGCATCGTTACCAAATGCCAAATGCCGAGCTACTTTACATCCCTTTCCCTGAGTCTTCTTGTTAAAAATCCCAAACAAGGTATTCTAGTTATTAGAACAGAATACCTTATTTCCCTTTGATATACCAGGATATAAATAATTTTTCCAAGTTCATAAACCAGAAATTATAGATTCACTGAAGTCATGTTATCCCACCAGTACTAAGCCAAAAAAGGAGTTTCAAAACCTGGTGACTTTATGTTGACATTGAAAAATAATAAAGATAGTAAGACAGCGGATAGCACATACCTAATGTATAAAAGGGATAATTAAGAGACTTTGTCTACGTTATTCTAAAATTTATAGTTGAAAACAAAAAACTTTATTTTGACCATTTGCTTTCATAGTTATGTTCCTTTAACGTATCCTACCACTATTCCCAAACCAACTTTTAATGTCACAACTGATATTAATGTGTGATTGATTCCCTGCATGTTACATTGATTCCCTGCATTTTGCATGTAGATACATCCTGGAACGGACGTTGCAAAAGTTGCAGAAACCAGGATTTGTGTGATTGAGCCATCATGCTTGATGATGCATTTAAAGATGTCAGACCCCATACTGCAAATGGCCAAATGCTATACTTTACTCTCTTATGAAAAGATTTGGGGATCTGAAGTTCTGAAGTTTCTAGCTAAAGTTTCTATCCCCAAAGGTTCTGAAGTCTCTGTCCTTACTATGCTATGTATGACACATGAGCTTGACCTGGAAACGCTTCTCTCCTCTGACTGTCCACACAAGACTGGTCATAGATATCATCGTTTCATGCCCGTGAAAGCATAAGGCGTTAATGGGCTATGGCAACACACATTATTTAAAAGGATTCTTCTAATGTATAGTTGTGGGTCCGTGCCTAATAATGATGACAGCTTCTTGAGCCTGTGTCTTAGCTGATATTGTTATGCCCAAGTCGCAAAATTTCCCAATGACCACCAGAGAGCTGATGTCCGATGCAAAAGCAAGAGAGTCTTTATTACCAAGCTCGAGCTGGGGCTCCCACCATTACCCACGCAGCGGCTATAGGGAGGAGCCCGAGTTTTGGGTTACATTGCTTATATAGGGTACATTCATGTAAAAAGGGGATTTTCAGGCTGGAGGATGTCTGATTGATCACCCTACAACAAAACCTAGAGAGGCTTTCTATTTGGAGACAGAACGAGACAGTAGGGTGCTATGGGGATTTTATAGAGACGTGGAAGCATTGGGAGAGAGTGCCTTGGCTGAGGTTAGGATGGAAAGACTTCTTGAAAGAAAGACTTTGTTCAGTGTCAAAGGAAGTTTAGTGGTTATCTAGATAAAGAGGAAGAGGAAATGCACTTGCCCCATTCTTGACACTAACTTGTCTACCAATGAACAATTTTATATACGTCAGTTCAGTTGCTCAGTCATATCTGACTCTTTGCAACCCCATGGGCTGCAGCACACTAGGCTTCCCTGTCCTTAACTATCTCCCAAAATCAGGAGATTTTGGTCCAAGGTCTGATTGGCTCGTGGGTGGTGGGGTGAGGTCAGGGGATTTCCAAAGTCTCTTTCCTGGAACTTTACAAAATGGAGTTCTCCTGTTAGACAAGATGGAGTAGCTTAGGCTCTTCATTCCCCCCTTCTCAAGGATCCAGGACAGACCCAGTCATGGGTCTGTGGTTAGTTCTATATTGTCTCCCGCTAAGGGTAGGGCTGCATATTGGGATCTGAGCACCATGAGCTGCACCGTGTTGATGTGGCTTTTAATGAAGGTCACTAGTTTATTTAACAAACATGGTCCAAAGGTGAGTAGCAGGAGCAGCATAATCAGGGGCCCTGGTTCTGTCTCCCCCCCAGGGCATACATAGAAGGTAATGTCCCGCAAAGCTGCCCTTTGGCAGGGATTGCTACACCCAGGGTTATCAGGCGATCTTACATCATTTTCTTCTCCGTCTTTGTACCAAGATCCCTTGGCTAGAAGACAGAGGTCAAATTCCAAGTCCAGCCACCAAGTGTTTTGGGGATGGATGGCTGAAGTGGATTTAATTACCTCTCCTGTAGTATCACTTATAATCATCTAAGTCGGGTTCATGGTTTGATGAGGTTTAGCGGCAGCACTAGGCCGTAGGGACAACAGCATAAGCAGTATTTTGATCGCCTTCATAGCTTGAGCTTGAGGGGACTTGTCTTGTCCAGCTTGGCCTTCCATTGGGGAAGGAACTCTTCTCTCAAGGCAAACAGGTCTGCAGGCCGTACATGAATGTAATGAACCCAAGTGGATATGCTGTCAAACTTGAGTGTGGTGGGCGTCGTCAAGACAACTAGGAAGGGTCCTTTCCATCTGGGTTCTAGGTTCTCTTGGCGATGGCGGCACACGAACACCCAGTCTCCTGGCCAGTAGCGGTGGGGTTCAGGTGGTGGGCCTGATTCATATAGAGCCTTGAAGTCTCTTCCATGTGTCCCTGTGGGGGCATTGTAAGGACTGGAGACAAAAGAGTAGTTTTTGATCATCTATTTCTTTTAGCACCTGTTTTTAGGTTAGGAATTATTGGGGGAGGTATCCCATACATAATCTCGAAGGGGGTAAGTCCCAGTTGGTAGGGGGAGTTTCGCACCCGATATAGGGCAAAGGGGAGGAAAGCCACCCAGTCTCTGCCAGTCTCAGCAACTAGCTTTGTTAATATTTCTTTGAGCGTCCTATTCATCCTTTCTACCTGTCCCGAGCTCTGGGCCCTGTAGGCGCAATGCAACTTCCACCTAGCCCCCAAAGCCTTAGCTACCCCCTGGCTTACCTGAGATACAAAGGCTGGCCCATTGTCTGACCCCACCTGTGCAGGAAACCCGAACCGTGGCAAGATGTCTTCAATCAGCTTTTTGGCCACCACCTGTGCTGTTTCTCTTTTGGTTGGGAAAGCTTCTACCCACCCTGAGAAGGTGTCTATGAATACCAGTAGATATTTGTATCCATATCTACCCAGTTTCACCTCTACAGGTCTGACCCCACCTGTGCAGGAAACCCGAACCGTGGCAAGATGTCTTCAATCAGCTTTTTGGCCACCACCTGTGCTGTTTCTCTTTTGGTTGGGAAAGCTTCTACCCACCCTGAGAAGGTGTCTATGAATACCAGTAGATATTTGTATCCATATCTACCCAGTTTCACCTCCGTGAAGTCCACCTCCCAGTAGGCTCCTGGTCAACTTCCATGCTCTCTAGATCCGGGGTTGGTTGGGTGGCGGGTAGTGTTGGTGAGCTGGCAGGCCTTGCATGTTGATACGATGTTTTCTATTGTTGGTCTGACGTCTCCCATGATAATTTTGGCATGTCTTATCAAGTCCTGCATCTTGCGGGTCCCCAGGAGAGTGGCGCGATGCATTTTCAGTAACACTTGTTTTCTTAGCTCTTCCAGGGGATCAGGGAGCCATCCGCTGCCCGCCACCACCCAGTCAATTGTTGGGTCATGGGCAAACTTTTTATACAGTCTAAGTCTCTTGGTGAGTAGTCGGGCAGGGCTGGCAAAACAGGGCTTCCAGGGTCGGGCAGTTGGAGGGTGGCTTCTATTACCATGCCCTGGGCAACATCTTGGGCTGCCTTATCTGCCAAGTTGTTTCCCTTTGAGGTCAGAGTGTCTGACTTCTGGTGTCCCGGGCAGTGTATTTTGGCTAGTTTTTTAGGAAGCCATAATGCTGAGAGGAGGGCCTTTATTTCTTCTTTGTTTTTGATTGTTTTACCCTCCACCGTGAGGAGGCTCCGTGAATGTGAGCAGTAGCAAAGGCTTATCGGCTATCTGTAAAGATGTTAAGTTTCTTGTCCTCTCCCAACTGAAGAGCTTTTGTTAGAGTGATTAGTTCAGCCTTTTGAGCCGAGGTGCCTGGAGGTAATGCTTTTGCCCATATGATTTGGGTCTCAGTGGTTACGGTGGCCCCTGCATACGTGAGTCCATTTTGGACAAAACTGCTCCCATCCATATACCAGGTAATTTCAGCATCCGCTAGGGGGTGATCTTGCAAGTCCTCTCGTGTTCCATGTACCTGGGCTAGTATGTCACCACAGTCGTGGATTGGGGCTTCCAAATCTGGGTTAGGAAGCAGTGTAGCCAGGTTGAGAGCAGTAGGCTGCAGAAAGGTGATTCTGGAGGGGTTTAGCAGTAATCCCTGGTAGTGGGTCAGCCGAGCGTTGCTGATCCACCTATCTAGGGGTTGTTTCAGTATACCCTCAGTGGCATGGGGGGTGGTGATATGCAGCTGTTGCCCCAGTGTCAGTTTGTCTGCATCCTTGACCATTAGGGCCACTGCTGCAATGGTGCGGAGGCATGGGGGCCAGCCTGACGTCATGGGGTCTAGGCATTTAGACAAGTAAGCCACCGGCTGCTTCCAAGGTCCCAGATGCTGCATGAATACCCCTTTAGCCACTCCCTGTTTTTCATCTACATACAGGAGAAAGGGTTTTGTAACATCAGGCAACCCTTGAGCGGGGGCTGACAGCAGGGCCATTTTAATGATTTTGAAAGTCATCTCCATCTGCTCCGTCCAGCTGAAAGGGGTGGTACTCTTTGTGGCTTCATATAAAGGTTTATCCAGTTCCGCATTAATTAGGGATCCAAAGGCGGCAGAAGCCAGAGGACCCCAAAAATTCTCTCACCTGTCGAGGTGAATCTGGGGTAGGGATTTTGAGTACCATCTCCTTTTTGCCCCTGACAGCCATCTTTGCCCCTCTTTTAGTACATACCCTAAGTAGGTGACCTCCGGTTGGCATATTTGAGCCTTTTTGGCTGAGGCTCAGTATCCTAATTTTCCAAGGGTCTGCAATAGTTCTTGGGTGCCCGTGAGGCAGGTTTGTTGATCCTTGGCTGCAATCAAGAGGTCGTCTACATATTGTAACAAGGTTAGTTGTGGGTATTGTTGTCAGAACTCACCCAGGTCCTCATGAAGGGCCTCGTCGAAGATGGTGGGGGAATTCTTGAATCCCTGCGGCAGCCAGGTCCAGGTCAGCTGGCTGTTAATTCCTTCTTCTGGGTCGGACCATTCAAAGGCAAAAAGATCCTGGCTTCTGGGCACCAGGGGAAGGCTGAAGAAAGCGTCTTTTAAATCTAGTACCATATACCAGTGTTGGTCTGGTGGGAGTGAGGTCAGGAGGTTGTATATGTTCAGCACAGTGGGGTGAATGTCTAAAACTCGGCGGTTGACCTCTCATAGATCCTGTACGGGCTGATAGTCACAAGAATTGGGTTTTTTGACGGGGAGGAGCAGAGTATTTCAGGCCGACTGGCAGGGTCTCAAAATCTTCTGGGCCAGGAGTCTGCGGATATGGGGGGTGATCCCTTGTCGGGCCTCCAGGGTCATGGGTATTGTCGGACTCGGACGGGGTCAGCCCCTGGCTTGAGATCTATATATATAGGAGGGCAATGCCTGGCAAAGCCAGTTCCTCCTGTCTCGGCCCATGCATCAGGCCCCAATGCTGGTCGCATGAGAGGACAATTCTTACCTTCAGTAGCTAGGCGGCACAATTGGCGCTCCCTCTCTCCCGAGTCAGGAACTGTAGCAGCCAGCAGGATGCGTGCCATGTTACGGGTCTGGCGGTCTGCTGCTTTGGCTTGTTTTTTCTCAGGGGTCTCTCAGGTGTTGTAGACTCTTTCTGCTACTGTTATTAAATCTTGGATACTCTTTTCACCCAGGCGGTCTAATTTTTGTAGCTTCTTTCTAATATCGGGGGCCACCTGATTGACAAAGTGCATTATCAAGGTGGCCTGCATGCCTTCTGCTTCTGGATCATGGGGGTGTATTGTCTAAAAGCTTCCATCAGCCTTTCCAGGAAGGCTGCTGGGCTCTCAGTGGGGCCCTGTTGAACATCTCCTACTCTAGCTAGGTTAGCTGTGGGTTTCCATGCAGCTGCTTTAAGCGACCCCCAAGAGAGTCTGGCAGTAGACCCGGAGCCTCTCCTTACCTTGTGCCATATTACAATCCCAGTCAGGTCGCGATAAAGGAAAAGAGGTGTTAATTTCATCTGTATTAGTGGTGGGCTCTCCATTTGCCCCTGGGACCCTTTTACGGGCCTCATTCTGTATTCTCTCTCTCTCTTCTGTGGTGAAGAGAATCTGGAGCAGCTGCTGGCAGTCGTCCCAGGCAGGCTGATGAGTAAAAAGCACAGTCTCTAAAAGACTGGTTAAATCTCTAGGGTTATCTGAGAACTTGGCATTCTGGGATCTCCAGTTATATAGGTCACTAGTAGAGAAGGGCCAATATTGATGAGGTTGGTTTCCTTCCTCATGGCGGGGGGTGGGCGGCCACTCATAAGGGGAGGGCAACGGTTGAGCCTATGGGGGGTATTTTGTGCGGGCCCCCCTTCCTGTTTCGGCCCTGGGTGGAGGGATGGTGGGGCCCCCCGGTGGTTCGGGGGGTTGGTAAGAGGAGTTCTTCCTCTGTTCCCCCCTGCAGAGTAGGGTAGAGTGGGGGCTTGGTAAGCGGAGCTCCCCCTCTGTCCCCCCTGCAGAGTAGGGTAGAGTGGGGGCTTGGTAAGCGGAGCTCCCCCTCTGTCCCCCCTGCAGAGTAGGGTAGAGTGGGGGGTTGGTAAGCGGAGCTCCCCCTCTGTCCCCCCTGCAGAATAGGGTAGAGTGGGGGCTTGGTAAGCGGAGCTCCCCTCTGTCCCCTGCAGAATAGGGTGGAGTGGTGCCGTCGGTTCAGGCTCCTTGGGGTTCTCCAGGCTCTTTCCCGTTCGGGTCACTAACACCTGATTGATGGAAAATCCCTGCCGAGGCAAGAAAGGTTTTACCCAAGGTGTGAGGGGGTGCGTAACACAACATTTTCCCATACAATGATATAGGGAACTTGATCAGGGTGTCCGATCCACGGTCAGCAGATGATATCTCAGACTCGGTGTACAGTTTCCAAATCAAAGGTGCCTTCTGAGGGCCATCCTACATTGAAGGTCGGCCATTCTGCACTGCAAAAAGTGATTAGCTTATTCTTTTTGATTTCCACACTGAGGTCATGAGCGCACATTTTGACCTCCTTGAAATGATCAGTCATCAGGGATAGAGGCGTGGGGCTAGAATGGTATTGTCCATTGTCCCTGTATCAGCCAAATGTTGGTAAATTAACACAGACAAAATGGACAGCCACACAGACAGACTAAGAGACAGAAGAAATATACCTCCGGGAGTTCGGAGGCAAAACTGAAAGACGACAGCCTCCAGCTGTTCAGCGGGAGCAACCCACTATCGTCTACAGAGAACAGGGGCACTCTGTCCCCTCCGAGGGGGTTGGGGACGTCTCCCAACGACCCACATCTGCGACCCGTTGGCGCGTCCGCCTGAGTCATATACCGGTTCCAGAAAATAGACTTCATCAGAAACTAGAAAGAAAAAAGCTTACCGGCTGCAGATGACTCTCCGGATCGGTCTTCCCGTGGAGCCAGTGGGAGAACCCGGACAAGCCCCCAAATGTTATACCCAAGTCGCGAAATCTCCCAGTGACCACCAGGGAGCCGATGTCCGATGCAAAAGCAAGAGTCTTTATTACCAGGCTCAAGCTGGGCCTCCCACCGTTACCGACGCAGCGGCTATGGGAAGGAGCCCCGAGTTTTGGGTTCCATTGCTTGTACAGGGTATATTCGTGTAAAAGGGGATTTCCAGGCTGGAGGACGTCTGCTTGGTTCTTATTACCTAGGCAAACCACAAATTCCTGAACATAAGGAATTCACTGACCTGCACAGCCAACATCTGTTTGACTGACTGTACTAAATTATACCTTCATTAGAAACAAAAGTGCGTCAGTAAACAAGGAGATGGGGCGGCTACCAGGATAAACCTGGAGCACCAGCTACTGCCTCCGGGCATCCCAGTGGGCGTGCCAGGACAGAGCTGGCCTAAATGACTCCTTTCAAACACTCCAAAACTTAAGCGACTGTTAATTTGTGTTACACTCAACACAAGACGATGTCGGGGGACTCACAACCACGGAAGGGAGCAGCCCTCGGGCAGTGCCCCACCTCCCAGAGGCTGTCAGAGGGCGGGGCCAGGGTGACCCCAGAAGGTGGCCTGCGAGGGTCCCCTCCTCAGACATCTGTGTTTGGGGCCAAATCTGAACAGAGGGTGGTTCTGAGGGACCCTGAGAGATGCCCAGGGTAGAGGAGGGGATGCAAACCCCCGGCCAGCCTAGCGGAGCCCCTTCTCAGCCCAGACTGCGGTTGGAGGGCACTGAGCCCCTAGCACAGGGGACACAAGGCCCCAGCCTCCCAGGCCGTCCTCACTGCAGAGCCTGACTCGCCGGGGAGTGCTGAGCAAAATATGTGGGGCATTACCCACCTCTGCAATCAACAGGAAGGTCTCGCCACGGAGCTGGCTAAACCCTGAGGCCCCAGTCCTCATGTGGCACCCGAGACCCCCCAACCTCCCCAGGCAGCCACCTACCAGAGTCGTCCCCATCCCCAGCCTACAGCACTGCCCTCGGGCCTCCTCTGGACTAGCACTCCGCCAGAGGGAAACAGGAGGGACGGATAGGCCGTGAGTCCCAGGTGGTGGTGGGGCCAGGGGGTGCCGCGCCCGCCCGCTGGGTCACCCCAGCAGGCACAACCAGGTCCCCATGCCCGAGCAGCTCACACTGTGGCCCCCACCGAGAGCTGGTGGGAGATGCAGATCCCTGACTCAGAGGAGGAGGGCCAGGAACAGATGGTCACCACGGCCCTCAGCCCCGGGCAAGCACTCGCCCCTGTGAGCGTCAGGTATTCATGGCAAATCAGTATCAGAAGTCTCAGTGCTTTCTCACTATCAGACTGGCTTTGAAATACTCACCAAGGACACAGCTGGTGTGGCGGGGTCATCCCCCGCTACTGCCTGCCTGGAGTTGTTATAAGCTAGCACTAAAATGTTGATTGCAAGTATCTTTTTTTGGTGGGGGGGGGGGGCGGCGCGGCAGCATCAGGAGACCTGTGGGATCTTAGTTCCCCACCAGGGCTTGAACCCAGGCCCCTGGCAGTAAAGGCACAGAGTCTTAGCCACCTGACTGCCAGGGAACTCCCTCAAGTAACTTTCGTTACTCGGAATAAAATACACAAACTTTCTCTGCCTCGGAATATCTTCTCATAGCAAGCTTGAGGGAAACTCCCAGCCTGTTCCCAGGATAAAAGCTGCCATCTTCTCTCTCTCTCTCAAAAGAAAGTCATAACTGTTTTTTTCATTCTGAATTTCAATTTTAATTCTAAAACATGGTGAAACTTGAAAATAAAGAGCAACTGTTTGTAAGAAGTTCGTACAATATTTAACTTTGTAAGAGGACAGTATCTTTCCTGGCTCATTTCAACAGAACGGTTAATTCCATGAGGTTGTCCTGTGCAAGCCACACAGGGCCCCCGAAGAGGAAACAGTGGAGTCTCCAGCAGAGGGAAACCGCTATTTGGACCACAGCCTCTCCCAGCAGTTACCTGGCGGATGCTCTTCCTGGTCATCCTGCTCTGGGGACAATCAGCTTTTGAAAACGTAGAGCGGTGCGCTTGCCTCTGGAAGCGAGTCTGGTACTTTTCCTAGCCCGGCGACCGAGGCAGGATGGGGCAGTTCACGCAGCCCAGTGGACACAAGGTCTAGGAGCCCTCCCCCCACCGCTGCCCCTTGCCCTGCTCCCCTCCCTGACGTCAGAGTCCACTGGAAGGGGCAGCTAAGGCCAGGCTGCGGGGAAGCAGACGAGTGTGGCTTCAGGCCACCCAAGGCTGGCATCACTCCCCTGACCAGCTTATAGAGAAGCTGGGTCTCCTGCTGTACAGGGGAGGGAAACCATTGCAAAACATCCTCCGTGTTCCTTTTCAAAACAATTAAAGCTGAGACACAAAGGAAAGGAACTCAAACTGAACACTCAGAGGCACGCAGCCCGCTGCAGGGAGGCAGCCCTGACTTCAGGGGTTCCAGAGAAAGGAGCCTCGGCCTGGGCCGTTTCTGGAAGGCAGGAGAGTACTGCAAAACCCTAGTCCCGCTAAAAAGATCTATGATGAAATTCAAGCGTTCCATTGCGAACACCTATCACCCACTGCTCACTCTACAAGAAATGCAGATTAGGAAGGAAACCTAGAAACGATGGGTGGGGAGATAAAAGGATGAATGGATAGGTGGGTGGAAGAAGCACAGAAGGATGGACAGTTGAGTGACAGAGGGGCAGCGGCTTCGGGGCACTGTGGGCAGGGGTACAAACAGGGTCAGGGTCCCTACAGGTCATCGTGGGAGCTGCGGGGAGGAGGGCCTGCACTGATCTCTTCCAAGTCCAAGGCAAGAAGCGTGGGGGATTCCCCGCGGAGAGCCCGAGAGACCCACCTTAGGGGTTTCTCCTCCTTGAAAAGACTCCCCAGTTAAGTTAAAGCTAAGGGGATGTTCCTGTGGACTGAAATGGAGCGGGACAGCCCAAGATCTGGGTGAGGCAGCAGCAAGGGAGCCCCAGGCGGCCGGTCACTCGGCGGGAGAACGGGCGGGGACGTCGGTCTCCACGGCGGCGCCCCTCCTCCGACGCGCCCCCGGCCCCCAGGTTCGCCCCGAGCCCGATGCCTCGGGGGCCCCCGGGTCCGCCTCAGCCTCCCGGGTCTCCAGTCCGGGGCAGCCCCCCAAGGACCCCTCCCTCCCGAGGCCCAGCAGCCGCACAAAGACCCGGGAAACGCCGGCACGCTTACCTGGCCGCCAGCGCCCGCGCCGCCGGCGCCGCCCGCGCCGCCGCCGAGGGAGGGGCGGCCGGAGGGGCGGGGCCGGAGGGCGGGGCGCGCAGCGCCCACAAAGGGTCGCCCTGGAGCCGGCCGCCCCGCCTGCTGATTGGCCGGGCGCGGGGGCGGGGCCTCAGGTTCAAGCCGCGGGCGGGGCCTGGCGCGCGAGTTCCCGCGCGGCCGCGTTGGCCCGTGGGCCCGTGCTTCCGGCCGCCGCGCTCCGGGCGGCTCCCAGGTCTCCGCGCGCGGCCCCAGTGCGCCTGCGCCGGCCTCCCGCGGGGTGGGCGTGAGGGGCCGGGAGCGTATTTCTTTTAAAGGCTTTTTAGTGGGAAGGCCCTGAATAGGCTACAAAAGCCTCAGTCCACTCAGTCAAGAAGCGTTTCTCGAGTGCAAGCCGGGGGCTCGGGGGTGACGCAGTGAGAGGCCTGCGTCCTCCCGTGTCCCCTGCCGGGTGCCCCGCGGTAGACGCTGGGAGGCTACCTCGCGGGCAGCGCAAGCCCACGTAGGATGGGGGCTTTGCCCACACAGGCCTCGAGGGCAGTGGTCGCCTGAGGAGGAAGGAAGGGAACAGAGAGGAGAGCGTCCGGGGCGTGAGCGGATCTGGGTCCAGGCGGGCCGGTGCGGAGCCTGGGGCTTCCCTCCGAGCGAGGCGGGAGGCGGCCTCAGGAGACTCGCAGCTGGGCATAGGTTGGGGGAATAAAAAGTCCAGTTAGGTCACTGCAGTGACTCCAAAGTCATACGTGTGCTCGTCAAACGAGGAAAACCAGGGTAAAGTTTGCTGCTGGCCATACACAGCACCAAAGAGTAAATTCCTTAATATGCAGATTACCCTACAGCTGGAACAGAGATGAACAAACCGACAGGAAGTGGGTTGAGGGCAAAGGAAATAAGATTCTCTTAACCAGACGATGAGAAAGGGCATGACCAGCTCAATGGGCGAGTTTGAGCAAACGCCGGTAGACAGTGACGGACAGGGCAGCCTGGCGTGCTGCAGTCCGTGCAGTGGGAAAGAGCCGGAGAAGACTGAGCGACTGGAGCACAGCCTGATGGGAAACGCTCAGCCCTGGAGGGAAAGCAATGCAAATTCAACCTACACTCACTTGATGCCAATTGACACTAAGATCCAGAATGCTGTAAAGGAAGGGGATACCTTCCAGAGACTTCAGTCTTACCCAAAATGTCCAGCTTACGATAAAAAACAAGCATACCAGGACACAAGACCACAAATGGCAAAAAGCAAAACAACAGATAATAGAAATAGACTTGTGGGTGAACCCAGGTATTGGTGCTAGCGAGCTATTTAAAAACAGCAATTGTTGTATTCCAGAAAATTAAGGAGAACTGGAATCTGAAAAACACTCAAATGGGAGAAATAATACCAATCTTACGCAAGATAATGAGGAAGAAACTCTTTCCAACGTGATGGGGTCTTCCCTAATGGTCCAGTAGTTAAGACTCCTGGCTTCCACAGTAGGGGGTGATGGTTCAGTCCCTAGTGGGAAAACTAAGATCCCATCCTCACTCTGACGTGCATTGCAAGCTTACGAGTCACCAAGAATATGGGAATACCCCTGGAAGTTAATGATTATTCAAGAAAGCAGGTTTGCTTAACCACAAAACCAAGAAGAGTTGTTTAACAAAGATGAGATGGGAATCCAAGTTCTTGTTCACAGAGCCGAAGAATGGAATCCATGAACACTCAAACATTCACTGTAGCAAGAGAATAGAATTTATTAAAGAGAAGGAAAGCACAGAGCTCTCAGCATAGACACTGAGAAATCTATAGGCATGTCAAAAACTAGTGGTTAGAACCAGACATGGAACAACGGACTGGTTCCAAACTGGGAAAGGAGCACGTTAAGGCTGTATATTGTCACCCTGCTTATTTAACTTATACGCAGAGTACATCATGAGAAACGCTGGGCTGGATGAAGCACAATCTGGAATTAAGATTGCCAGGAGAAATATCAATAACCTCAGATATGCAGATGACACCACCCTTATGACAGAAAACGAAGAACTAAAGAGCCTCTTAGTGAAAGAGGAGAGTGAAAAAGTTGGCTTAAAGCTCAACATACAGAAAACTAAGATCATGGCATCTGGTCCCATCACTTCATGGCAAATAAATGGGGAAACAGTGGAAATAGTGAGAGACTTTATTTTCTTAGGCTCCAAAATCACCGCAGATGGTGACTGCAGCCATGAAATTAAAAGATGCTTGCTCCTTGGAAGAAAAGTTATGAACAACCTAGACAGTATATCCACAGACAGAGACATTATTTTGCCAACTAAGTTCAGTCTAGTCAAAGCTATGGTTTTTCCAGTAGTCATGTATGGATGTGAGAGTTGGGCTATAGAGAAGGCTGAGCACTGAAGAACTGATGCTTTTGAAATGTAGTTTNGCTCCTTGGAAGAAAAGTTATGAACAACCTAGACAGTATATCCACAGACAGAGACATTATTTTGCCAACTAAGTTCAGTCTAGTCAAAGCTATGGTTTTTCCAGTAGTCATGTATGGATGTGAGAGTTGGGCTATAGAGAAGGCTGAGCACTGAAGAACTGATGCTTTTGAAATGTAGTTTTGGAGAAGACTCTTGAGAGTTCCTTGGACTGCAAGGAGATCCAACCAGTCCATCCTAAAGGAAATCAATCCTGAATATTCATTGGAAGAATGGATGTTAAAGCTGAAACTCCAATCCTTTGGCCACCTGATGCGAAGAACTGACTCATTTGAAAAGACCCTGATGCTGGGAAAGATTGAAGGCAGGAGGAGAAGGGGACAACAGAGTGTGAGATGGTTGGATGGCATCACTGATTGGATGGACATGAGTTTGAGCAAGCTCCGGGAGTTGGTGATGGACAGGGAGGCCTGGCATGCTGCAGTCCATGGAGTTGCAAAGAGTCGGACAAGACTGAGCAACTGAACTAAAACTGAACTGAGGGACTGAACAACAAAAGCCTGATTAGTTTAATATTTTACAAGCTGACAGACAAATCCTCTGAGCTTTTCAAAGACCTCCTGGAAGAGCCTGGAGTTAGTTCAAGGTGAGAGAGCCCTCATTTAGAACCCAACTTTTGGAGAGTTTGTCAAAAATATCAAAAGGCTTTGGACATTTGCTTAAACTGGACCATGGCCTAGTAAGATATGATTATTAATTATCTATTTGACCAAATATTTCAAAGCCAAATACAAAAAGTTAGGGCTTCCCTGATGGCTCAGATGGTAAAGGATGTGCCTGTAATGCAGGAGACCTGGGTTTGATCTCTGGGTCAGGAAGATCCAGTGGAGAAGGGAATGCTTAACCACTCTAGTATTCTTACCTGGAGAATTCCATGGATTGAGGAGCCTGGCAAGCTACAGTCCACGGAGCTGAAAATAGCTGGACATGGCTGAGCAACTAACACACACACACACACAGCTTCCCATGTGGCTCAGTGGTAAAGAGTCAACCTGTCAATGCAGAAGATGCAGGAGATATGGATTTGATCTCTGGGTCTGGAACAGGAAATGTCAGCCCAATCTAGTGTTCTTACCTGAAAAATCCCATGGACAGAGGAGCCTGGTGGGCTACACTCCATGGGGTCACACAGAGTCGGACACAACTGAGTAAGTGACATAAGAAAAATGTATCACTTTTAATACTGAGAAGATTTCATTTTCTTAAGTAATCAAAGATCTGATTAAAACAACCTGAAGCACAGGAAATAATTTGGGTAAAGCAGGATTTTGGTTTTCTAAGCAGATGACTATAAGGTAAGGAAAAACCTTTCATACTTTCTTATGAGGAGCAGACAACAATTCAAGAAAACCTAGCCCTTTTAGCATATGAAACTTGTTTTAGTTTTACATAAGTTTTACTAATCTGAAAGCTTATTTTAAAAACCCTTGTAATAGCAATTCAATTTTAGACATCTTGACCACATATAAAGTTACTTTTTTCAAATATTCCTTTCCTACAAACATGGAGCAGCAGCTGCGCGGTGCTAGAGCAACTTTGAGGAGATATCCCAGGTCCAAAGGCAAAGGAGAAGCCCCAGCAAGATGGTTCGGTTCAGTTCAGTTCAATTCAGTCACTCAGTCATGTCTGACTCTTTGCAACCCCATGAATCACAGCACACCAGGCCTCCCTGTCCATCACCATCTCCTGGAGTTCACTCAGACTCACGTCCATCGAGTCGGTGATACCATCCAGCCATCTCATCCTCTGTCGTCCCCTTCTCCTCCTGCCCCCAATCCCTCCCAGCATCAGAGTCTTTTCCAATGAGTCAACTCTTCACATGAGGTGGCCAAAGTACTGGAGTTTCAGCTTTACCATCATTCCTTCCAAAGAAATCCCAGGGCTGATCTTCAGAATGGACTGGTTAGATCTCCTTGCAGTCCAAGGGACTCTCAAGAGTCTTCTCCAACACCACAGTTCAAAAGCATCAGTTCTTTGGCGCTCAGCTTTCTTCACAGTCCAATTCTCACATCCATACATGACCACTGGAAAAACCATAGCCTTGACTAGATGGACCTTTGTTGGCAAAGTAATGTCTCTGCTTTTGAATATGCTCTCTAGGTCGTTCATAACTTTTCTTCCAAGGAGTAAGTGTCTTTTAATTTCGTGGCTGCAGTCACCATCTGCAGTGATTTTGGAGCCCCAAAAAATAAAGTCTGACATTGTTTCCCCATCTATTTCCCATGAAGTGGGCAAATTCATGTTTAGACTCAAACCCCATTCCCACCAGAGATGCTCAGAGAGCTCAAACAAACGTGCCCACCAGGACCCAGAGACCTCACGGAGAGTGAGAAAACCGCGTTTGACGGGTCAGCGGTGGGCTGCCGCAGGGGGAGGGGCTCTGGGTGTGGCAGACCTGGATGTGGCATGAGCCCTCGCCCTTCACCCCCCACAGAACAACCAGAACTTACACAGGACTGGGAACAGACTCTTGGAGGTCGCACACAGAACCTTGTGCGAACCAGGAGAAAGGGGAAGTGACACTGCAAGAGACTGACTGAGACTTGCCCGGGAGTGTCCAGCAGTCTCCAGCCGAGCGTGGGTCCGCGGTGGCCTGCTGCAGGGCTGGGGGCACTGGGTGTAGCAGCGCCTGCATGGGACCTTTTGAAAGAGGTCACCATTCTCTTTGAGGTTCCCTGGTGACTCAGAAAGGAAAGCCTCTGCCTACAATGCAGCAGACATGGGTTCAATCCCTGGGTCAGGAAGATCTCTGGAGAAGGAAATGGCAACCCACTCCAGTATTCTTGCCTGGAAGATCCCATGGACGGAGGAGCCTGGTAGGCTTACAGTCCATGGGGTCGCCGAGAGTTGGATTGACTGAGCGACTTCACTTTCACCATTATCTTCATTACCTCCGCCATAGTTTGGCCCCAGGTAAATAACTGGGAGGGAACACAGCTCCACCCATCAACAGAAAATTGGATTGAAGATTTACTGAGCACAGCCCTGCCCATCAGAACAAGACTCAGTTTCTCCCTCAGCCAGTCTCTCCCATCAGGAAACTCCCATGAGCCTCTTATCCTTCTCCATCAGAGGGTGGACAGAATGCAAACCACAATCACAGAAATCCAATCAGTCTGATCACATGGGCCACAGCCTTGTCTAACTCAATGGAACTATGAGCGATGACCTGTGGGGCCACCCAAGACAGATGGGTCATGGCGCAGCGCTCTGACAAAACGTGGTCCACTGGAAAACCGAAAGGCAAACCACTCCAGTATTCTTGCCTTGAGAACCCCATGAACAGTACGAAAAGGCAAAAGAATAGGACACTGCAAGATGAACTCCCCAGGTCAGCAGGTGCCCAAAATGCTACTGGTGATCAGTGGAGAAATAACTCCAGAGAGAATGAAGAGACAGAGCCGAAGCGAAAACAACGCCCAGCTATGGGTGTGACTAGTGATGGAAGCAAGGTCTGATGCTGTAAACAGCAATGTTGCATAGGAACCTGGAATGTTAGGTCCAGGAATCAAGGCAAATTGGAAGTGCTCAAACAGGAGATGGCAAGAGTGAACACTGACATTTTAGGAATCAAAGAACTAAAATGGACTAGAAAGGGTGAATTTAACTCAGATGACCATTATATCTACTACTGTGGGCAAGAATTCCTTAGAAGGAGTAGCCATCGTAGTCAGCAAGAGTCTGAAAAGCAGTACTTGGACGCGATCTCAGAAAAGACAGAATGATCTCTGTTTGTTTCCAAGGCAAACCATTCACTACCACAGTAATCGAAGTCTATGCTCCAACCAGTAATGCTGAAAAAGCAAAAGCTGAACGGTTCTATGAAGACCTACAAGACCTTCTAGAACTAACACCTAAAAAAGCTGTCGTTTCATTATAGGGGACTGGAATGCAAAAGTAGGAAATCAAGAAACACCTGAAGTAACAGGCAAATTTGGCCTTGGCATTCAGAATGAACCAGGGAAAAGGCTAATAGAGTTTTGCCAAGACAACGCACTGGTCAGAACAAACACCCTCTTCCAACAACACAAGAGAAGACTCTACACATGGACATCACCAGCTGGTGAATACTAAAATCAGATTGATTATATTCCTTGCAGCCAAAGATGGAGAAGCTCTATACAGTCAGCAAACCCAAGACTGGGAGCTGACTGTGGCTCAGATCATGAGCTCCTTATTGCCAAGTTCAGACTCAAATTGAAGAAAGTAGGGAAAATCACTAGACCATTCAGAAATGACCCAAATAAAATCCCTTATGATTATACAGTGGAGGTGACAAATAGATTCATGGGATAATATCTGATAGATAGAGTGCCTGAAGAACTATGGATGGAGGTTCATGACATTGTACAGGAGACAGGGATGGAGACCATCCCCAAGAAAAAGAAATGCAAAAAGGCAAAATGGCTGCCTGAGAAAGCCTTACAAATAGTTTTGAAAAGAGAAGTGAAAAGCAAAGGAGAAAAGGAAAGATATATCTATTTGAATGCAGAGTTCCAAAGAATAGCAAGGAGAGATAAGAAAGCCTTCCCCAGTGACCAGTGGAAAGAAATAGAGGAAAACAGTAGAATGGGAAAGACTAGAGATCTCTTCAAGAAAATTAAAGATAGCAAGGGAACATTTCAGGCAAAGATGGGTACAAAAAAGGACAGAAATGGTATGGACCTAACAGAACAAGAAGATATTAAGAAGAGGTTGCAAGAATACACAGAAGCACTATATAAAAAAGATCTTCATAACCCAGATAATCACAATGGTGTGATCACTCATCTAGAGCCAGACATCCTGGAATGCGAAGTCAAGTGGGCCTTAGGAAGCTTCACTACAAACAAAGCTAGTGGAGGCGATGGAATTCCAACTGAGCTATTTCAAATATAAAAGATGATGCTGTGAAAGTGCTGTGCTCAATATGCCAGCAAATTTGGAAAACTCAGCAGTGGCCACAGGAATGGAAAAGATCAATTTTCATTCCAATTCCAAAGGTAATGCCAAAGAATGCTCAAGCTACGAACAATTGCACTCATCTCACACACTAGCAAAGTAATGCTCAAAATTCTCCAAGCCAGGCTTTAACAGTACGTGAACCATGAACTTCCAGATGTTCAAGTTGGATTTAGAAAAGGCAGAGGAACCAGAGATCAAATTGCCAACATCCACTGGATCATTGAAAAAGCAAGAGAGCTCCAGAAAAACATCTATTTCTGCTTTATTGACTATGCCAAAGCCTTTGACTGTGTGGATCACAACGAACTATGGAAAATTCTTAAAGAGATGGGAATACCATCTCTTTAATACCACCTGACCTGCCTCTTGAGAAATCTGTATGCAGGTCAGGAAGCAACAGTTAGAACTAGACATAGAACAACAGATTTGTTCCAAATCGGGAAAGGAGTACATCAAGGCTGTGTATTGTCACCCTGCTTATTTAACTTCCATGCAGAGTACATCATGAGAAATGCCAGGATGGATGAAGCACAAGGTGAAATTAAGATTGCCAGGAGAAATATCAATAACCTCAGATATGCAGATGACACCACCCTTACGGCAGAAAGCGAAGAACTAAAGAGCCTCTTGATGAAAGTGAAAGAGGACAGTGAAAAAGTTGGCTTAAAGCTCAACATTCAGAAAACGAAGATCATGGCATCTGGTCCCATCACTTCATGGCAAATAGATGGGGAAACAATGGAAACAGTGAGAGACTTTATTTTTTTTGGCTTCAAAAACACTGCAGATGGTGACTGCAGCCATGAAATTTAAAAAATTTTTTAAATTAGCCGCTGCTGCTGCTAAGTCGCTTCAGTCGTGTCCGACTCTGTGCGACCCTATAGACGGCAGCCCACCAGGCTCCCGTTTCCCTGGGATTCTCCAGGCAAGAACACTGGAGTGGGTTGCCATTTACTTCTCCAATGCATCAAAGTGAAAAATGAAAATGAAGTCGCCCAGTCATGTCCAACTCAGCGACCCCGTGGACTGCAGCCTACCTGGCTCCCGTCCATGGGATTTTCCAAGCAAGAATACTTGAGTGGTTTGCCATGGCCTTCTCCAACAGGGACCTTACAGTCCCGAATATTCATTGAAAGGATGGATGCTGAAGCTGAAAAGCCAATCATTTGGCCACCTTATAGGAAGAACTGACTCATTTGAAAAGACCCTGATGCTGGGAAAGACTGAAGGCGGTAGGAAAAGGGGACCACAGAGGATGAGATGGTTGGATGGCATAACCGATTTGATGGACATGAGTTTGAGCAAGCTCCTGGAGTTGGTGATGGACAGGGAAGCCTGGCGTGCTGCAGTCCATGGAATTGCAAAGAGGTCAGATGCGACTGAGCGGCTGAACTGAACTGAACTACTTCCCTGGGGGCTCAGATGGTGAAGAATCTGCCTGCGATGCAGGACACCTGGGTGGGGAAGATCCCCTGGAGAAGGAAACGGTAGCCCACTCCAGTCTTCTTGCCTGGAAAATCCCATGGACAGAGGAGCCTAGCCGGTTACAGCTCATGGGTTGGCACACGGTCCGATGCCACTGAGTAACTAAGTTAATTAGTTTAGTGGATGAGAGCGCTCCCCCTACAGGCTAGTCCCGCCTCCTACTTTAGCCTCTTTAATTCCACAATACTAAGTTTGCCACTTTCTGTAAATTGGAAATTCTTTCAAAACATAAAGCTGGATAAAAGTATATACACAAAATAATTCTGTATGATTTCCATGGGTACCTATGCTGCTGCTGCTAAGTTGCTTCAGTCGTGTCCGACTCTGTGCGGCCCCATAGACGGCAGCCCACTGGGCTCCCCCGTCCCTGGGATTCTCCAGGCAAGAATACTGGAATGAGTTGGCATTTCCTTCTCCAACG
The DNA here is from genome assembly GCA_006410675.1 of Oreotragus oreotragus. Lineage (NCBI taxonomy): Eukaryota > Metazoa > Chordata > Mammalia > Artiodactyla > Bovidae > Oreotragus > Oreotragus oreotragus. Next base: position 67,493 of record SJYX01019517.1, read on the forward strand.
CGTGAAAGTGAAAAGTGAAAAGTGAAAGTGAAGTCACTTAGTTGTGTCTGACTCGTAGCGACTCCATGGACTGCAGCCTAACAGGCTCCTCTGTCCATGGGACCCTCCAGGCAAGAGTACTGGAGTAGGGTGCCATATATAGGCAAGTAAATGTTTAGGAAAAGCGCAACTTCTTTAAGTATACATGGATGTAATAATAAACGAGATGGCATCTCCAACTCAATGGATATAAGTTTGAGCAAGCTCCAGGAGTTGGTGATGGACAGGGAAGCCTGTCCACGCAAAGAGTCGGCCGCGACTGAGCAACTGAGCTGAGCTGAATAATAAAGGAAAGAAAACGATGTCCTTTCGACACAGCAGGGGCTGCAGTGTGAGAGAGCTGAAGGAAGTGAGAGGCGCTGATCAGGGTGTGTGGCCAGCACACCTTCTGACGTGGAGCAGGCCCTGGGCACAAGAGCTGTGCTGCACTGGAGGCAAATGCCACGAGCCCTGAAAAGGTCAAAGCCCGGGACGGGCAGGTCCAGGGCACAGAGGCCTTCCCCTGTCTGTGGGCTTCCTGCTCGGATGGCTTTGCCCACAGAGACTCAGGGCTGCTGCGGTAGCTGCAGGTCTTGCATGCAGTTTCACAGGCGGTCTAGGGAAACAGAGAGCCTTTCCGCCAGGAGGCAAACTGAAGTCCCGGCCCACCTCTCACTGGCCAGAATTGAATACATGCCATTCCAACGGTGTTGGGCTCAGGGCAGAGGTTCTCAAGGTGTGGGCCTGTACCTCCAGCAGCAGTATCTCCTGGGAAGTCATTATGAATGAAAATTCGCTGACTCAGAAGTTCTGGGGCTGGGCCCTGTCTGGCAGTGTTTCACCAGGCCCACCAGGGGATTCTGGTGCAGGTTGAAACTTGAGAATCCGTCAGAGGCCAGTTCAGTGTAGCCCAGTCATTCAGTCATCTCACTTCAGTTGCTGTTTGCAGCCCCGAAGACTGCAGCACGCCAGGCTTCCCTGTCCATCACCAACTCCTGGAGCTTGCTCAAACTCACGAGAAGCCATCCAACCATCTCATCCTCTGTTGTCCCCTTCTCCTCCTGACTTTAATCTTTCCCAGCATCAGAATCTTTTCCAAACAGTCAGTTCTTCACATCAGGTGGCCAAAGGATCACCATCCATCCTTTCAATGAATATTCAGGGTTGATTTCCTTTATGATGGACTGGTTGGGTCTCCTTGCTGTCCAAGGGACTCTCAAGAGTCTTCTCCAACACCACAGTTCAAAAGGATCAATTCTTCAGTGCTCACCTTTCTTTATAGTCCAACTCTCACATCCATACCTGACTACTGGATAAACCATAGCTTTGACTAGATGGACCTTTGTTGGTAAAGTATGTTTCTGCTTTTTAATATGCTGTCTAGGTTGTTCATAGCTTTTCTTCCAAGGAGCAAATGCCTTTTAATTTCATGGCTGCAGTCACCATCTGCAGTGATTTTGGAGCCCAAAAAATAAAGTCTGTCATTGTTTGCATTGTTTAACGATCTATTTGCTATGAATATTGAAACCGTATGTTATGACCTTAGTTTTCCAAATGTTGAGTTTCAAGCCAACTTTTTCCCTCTCCTTTTTCTCTTTCATCAAGCAATCTTGATTCCACTTTGTGCTCCATCCAGCCTGTCTGGTTCTTTTGCCTTTACTAAATCCAGCTTGAACAACTCAAAGTTTGTTTTTCACATACTGTTGAAGCCTGGCTTGGAGAATTTTGACCAGTACTTTGCTAGCATGTGAAATGAGTGCAATTGTTCAGTAGTTTGAACATTCTTTGGCATTGCCTTTCTTTGGGACTGGAATAAAAGCTGACCTTTTCCAGTCCTGTGGCCACTGCTGAGTTTTCCAAATTCGCTGGCATATTGAGTGTAGCACTTTCACACCATCATCTGTTATTATTTGAAGTAAGTCAGCTGGAATTGCATCACCTCCACTAGCTTTGTTTGTAGTGATGCTTCCTAAGGCCCACTTGACTTCACATTCCAGGATGTCTGGCTCTAGGTGAGTGATCACATCATCATGGCTATCTGTGTCATGAGGATTTTTTTATATAGTTCTTCCGTGTATTCTTGCCACCTCTTCTTAATATCTTCTTCTTCTGTTAGGTCCAGACCATTTCCGTCCTTTATTGAGCCCATCTTTGCATGAAATGTTCCCTTGGCATCTCTACTTTTCTTGAAGAGATCGCTAGTCTTTCCCATTCTGTTGTTTTCCTCTATTTCTTTGCATTGGTCACTGGGGAAGGCTTTCTTATCTCTCCTTGCTCTTCTTTGGAATCCTGCATTCAGCTGAGTATATCTTTCCTTTTCTCCTTTGTCTTTAGCTTCTCTTCTTTTCTCAGCTATTTGTAAGGTCTCTTCAGACAACCATTTTGCTTTTTTGCATTTCTTTTTGTTGGGGATGGTCTTCGTCCCTGCTTCCTGTACAATGTCATGAACCGCCGTGGATAGTTCATCAGGCACTCTATCTATCACATCTAGGCCCTTGAATCTATTTCTCACTTCTACTATATAATCATAAGGGATTTTATATAGGCCATACCTGAATGACCTAGTGGTTTTCCCTACTTTCTTCAATTTGAGTCTGAATTTGGCAATAAGGAGTTCATGATCTGAGCCACAGTCAGCCCCTGGTCTTGGTTTTGCTGACTGTATAGAGCTTCTCCATCTTTGGCTGCAAAGAATATAATCAATCTGATTTTGGTATTGACCAGCTGGTGATGCCATGTATAGAGTCTTCTCTTGTGTTGTTGGAAGAGGGTGTTTGTTCTGACCAGTGCATTGTTTTGGCAAAACTCTATTAGCCTTTGCCCTGCTTCATTCAGTACTCCAAGGCCAAATTTGCCTGTTATTCTAGGTGTTTCTTGACTTGCCACTTTTGCATTCCAGTCCCCTATAATGAAAACAACAGCTTTTTTTCAGTGTTAGTTCTAGAAGGTCTTGTAGATCTTCATAGAACCATTCAACTTTTGCTTTGTCAGCATTACTGGTTGGGGTATAGACTTAGATTACTGTAACATTGAATGGTTTGCTTGGAAACAAACAGAGATCATTCTGTCATTTATGAGATTGCACCCAAGTATTGCATTTTGGACTCTTTCATTGACTGTGAAGGCTATTCCATTTCTCCTAAGGGATTCTTGCCTGCAGTCATAGATATAATGGTCATCTGAATTAAATTCACCCATTCCAGTCCATTTATTTCATTGACTCCTAAAATGTTGATGTTCACTTTTGCCATCTGCTGTTTGACCACTTCCAATTTACCTTGATTCCTACTTGGGTGCAATCTCAAAAACAACAGAATGATCTTTGTTCATCTCCAAGGCAAACCATTCAATATCACAGTTATCCAAATCTATGCCCCAACCAGTAATGCTGAAGAAGCTGAAGTTGAACGGTTTTATGAAGACCTACAAGACCTTTCAGAACTAACACCCAAAAAAAGATGTCCTTTTCATTATAGGGGACTGGAATGCTAAAGTAGGAAGTCAAGAAACACCTGGAGTAACAGGCAAATTTGGCCTTGGAATGTGGAATGAAGCAGGGCAAAGACTAATAGAGTTTTGCCAAGAAAATGCACTGGTCATAGCAAACACCCTCTTCCAACAACACAAGAGAAGACTCTACACATGGACATCACCAGATGGTCAACACCGAAATCAGATTGATTATATTCTTTGCAGCCAAAGATGGAGAAGCTCTAT